>JARJLF010002078.1:0-51248 GCA_029378395.1 Mycena leptocephala | reverse complement strand
GGTGAGAAGTTCAATATGTTACATACTGTGGAAAGTAAATTACGGCCGAGGCGAGAGTCCAAAATGGTGGAGTCCAAAAAAAGAAAAAAAAAATGCACTAAGTTAAAAAGTTGGGACGAATGCAAGCAGTGAGCCAAATTGAGGGAGAGAACAAATAACGCGAGCTTGTGATTCAAACAAATGATGGTGGGCTGAGGGTGCGGGTGGTTTGCTACAATGAACACGGAAGTAATGGTAAAGCCACACAGGAAGGTGCGGATTGATGTGGACAGCCACCCGGGAAATTGAGGGAACCAGGTGCAAATGCCTGTGGCAAGCCACATGGGAAGGTGCAGATTGATGTGGACAGCCACCCGGGAAATTGAGGGAACCGGGTGCAAATGCCTGTGGTAAGCCACATGGGAAGGTGCGGATTGATGTGGACAGCCACCCGGGAAATTGAGGGAACCAGGTGCAAATGCCCGTGGCAAACCGGGAAGGTGCGGATTGATGTGGACAGCCACCCGGGAAATTGAGGGAACTGGGTGCAAATGCCTGTGGCAAGCCACCCAGGAAGGTGCGGATTGGTATGTACAGCCACTTGGGAAATCAAGGGAACTGGGTGCAAATGGTGCAAATGGCAACAAAAAAGTACGATCAAAGATGGCAACATAGCTAGTGATGGTAAATCTATTTATACTGGGAGCAATTTCTTTTGGACGAAATGGGAAGAGCCATCAATGGATCACTCAGAGATCCCAATAGGGTCAATTAAATATAAGCTTAAATATAAATTAAAGGCCCGATTTGGTAGCTGGGCTGTTCTGCAGACACATTGCATTGTGCCTATACCTTGCTGGCCACTAACTACTGTCTAAATGCAATGCAATATACAGATATTACTGTGTATATTGTAATATAGGTAACACCTCTACACAATATATGTATTGACAAATTTAATCATGTACACCTTGCAGCACACCCTTCACAGCATTGCAGCGAAGATTTCTGACCCATAAGATGGTCTGAAGATGCTTGACGTGTGCTGCCTCCCCAGCCCAGATTTGGCACTGCACTAGGTCGCAGTTTTTGGTGTTTTTGGATCACAGGACCAAAGACATCCTGGAAGCACTGTGAGCAATGAATGAAACATCTGCCAGAGCAATGACGCACCATTGGGGCATCAATGCCAGGTACTGGGGCTGGAGGCCACCATAATGTTTTGAAGGCAGCTTCAAAGGGAAAAGCTGCTCGTATTGGGATTTGTTGCCTGCACTCAGCGTAGGTCGAATGCGGCCTGTGTTGGATGTGGTATTGGTGCCATAGTCCAGACTCCAGACCATACATGTTATACACTGGGCATGGTGGTCCTTGGTGGACAGGGACTTTCCCAGGTGCTGGCAGACAGTTTTTCGGTGTGAGAGGTAGTAATGCGAGACAGTCACTGCTCCTTTGGTGGACTCGGTGTTGGTGTCCTGAGGGCAGCTGCAATGAGCTGGGTGCATGAGGAGAGCCTGAGGGCATGTGAGGACAGTTCATGTTGATGTGCAAAGTGCTGCTGTGGGCACAAAGAACAACTTGGTTTGGCCACAGCAGACATTTGCAAGTTGGAGAAGCTTCCAGAGCCATGTTGTGCTAATACGGTAGAAGGTCATGGAGGGATTGAGGTGCAGCATCAGCCCGGTCCTAGACGAGATGTTGGCTGGAGATGGAGACGAGGTCGAAGAGATATTGCAAGAGGATTGAACATTGTTACAATGCTAACGCTGTTCACAGACTGACCTTGGCACTTCCAATGCTGACACAACAATCTAACTGGTGGTGTATCTCTTGCTCTTGTGCCTTTTCCAAACTTTCTCGACTTGCTTGTTCAGCCCCAAGGCTTCTAGCTCTTCCAGTATCATGTGGCCCAAGGCTAGTCAGTTGCTCACCTTCTGAGCTGTGGTGTTGTGAGAACAGCCGACTCCTTGACATCTGGTCACATACTGGTTTCCGGCCCAGTCCGGTTCCGGTCTTCTGACCAGACTTCATCCTCATTGTGGCTCAGGATACAACAGAGCCGAAGAGCAAGAGAAAATCGATTGGCAGGTTATATAGCGTGACTTGAAGATTAGATTGGAGCAAACATTTTGTTTCACACAACAGCAGAAGGCGTGCGACTCATATCACTCCTCTACATTGTCCACGTCGCTCATTGGCCCTCAAGTAAAACATTCGAGCATTGTTCAAGATGTTATTTACAACGGGAGCCGGACCAAGTTTCTAACAATGCATGTTGATGTCCTTGTACATCTTTTTCTGTCTTGCAAAATGTATCTCAATTCTTTCTAGGCCGAGTTGGACAAGCGCAAGGACACACTAAATATCTTTGGCATACCAGGCCGAGAGAAGAGCCTGTCACAAATCACCAAAAGGCAATGCTCCAGTGTCCGGAATGCCTGGTGTGCAGATGTGAGTTATTTTACTTGCTTGTTATATGTGATTAAATATTGGCAGCTAATTGGCAGCGTTGACCCGAAGAATTTTGTTCCCTTGGATGATTTTGTTTACCACTCAGCAACAAAATACAAATTGGGAGGTGCCAGTGAGAAGTTGCCTCGGATATACACCATACACGCAGTCCTTCTCGTGTGTCTCTGTGTTCTATATTTCTCACTCACTGGATGCTTGCAGCAGTGTTTCGTGTTCGATAATCCTTGCCTGAAAGCTGCACCTGTTGAGGAAGAAGCCCCCAACAGCGACATTGAATACGACGAGGCAGAGGATGGACGTCGAAAAAAGAAGGCCAAGAAAACACTACCCAAGACAGCTGGTAAGATTGCGAACACAGAAAACTTCTGGGGCCGAGTCAACGAGTGGTTTAAAGAGCAGATTGCACTCAGGGGATTTTCACTCACGGGGCTGTGGGTGGAAAAGGTATGCCATATCTTTTGTGACACCCATTGGCTCAGTACCAGCAAGCATTGCTTGACATTATGCAGGTGCAGAATGGTTTTCAGTAGTAGATGGAATATATTTTCTTCGTGCGCCCATAGGACTCGTTCTAGCCCATTCTTGAGACGGATTGGCTTGAAGACGTGATGTGTCTTTGTTTGGCATCAAAGGCATTGCCTTGTTTTGGTTTGGCTGTGTTCTGACGTGGTTGATGTCGTCTCTTTCTCTTCTTCCACTTTTTCCGCCATCTCAATTGTGCCCTCGGCTGCTCTCCTTTCAAGTGAAGGTCTCCTTTGAAAATGATCGAGTGTGGTCCTCTCCCTTGGGTCCCTGCAAGCTATCTCCACCGTTTCAAGGCTCAAGCTGTCCTCAATCACCCGAAATTCTATAGCCCATGGAAGTTGCAAACGGCAGACCACCTGGGCTCCATCCTCTTCAAGACTGACTCAAGACTTACTCCAGCTTTGTTTTCAAGCTTTATCAAGATTGTTGTAGCTCGCAAATCCTCCCCAAGATGAATTCAAGTCTGAGCTTGGGCGCCCTTTCTTTGCTTCTGTGGCTGTTCGATGGTGTTATGGGCTCGATGGGATGGAGTGTGAAGGCTGGGTTCGATGCCCCCTGCTTGGTGAGTTCTTTTCCTCCTGTTTGGCGTCATTGACACTGTCTTGATTCACAGGCTTGACATCGTTGTCCATTACGCCAAGGTGTCGTGGGCCCTCTCATTGGTATATCCATGTCTTTTAATGAATCTTTTTTTATTCTATTCTGCTACTATTGATCGCCCACCTGTGCAAAACTGGTTTGATGACATTTTGTTGGGCCTGGTACTTTTGTGCCTCTGGACTAGGTTCGGATCAAGCCTGCCGTTCCATTGTTTGCTGATGCGGGCTGAGTTTGGGGTCAAACAACGGAAGGGGTGCCAAGATGACGAAAAAGGGCAGGACCTTTATCGCGCTTTACAGCACCAGAGATGCCTCAAAATCCTTAACACTGGGGACAACATATGTTCATGGGAAGTAAACTTAGATTTCTGTCTGTTCAGATTTTTATTTTGTGCCAAAATACTCGCCCCCTGGTCTCGCAAAGTCATGGTTCTTGAAGATTTTGCTCTGGAACATTTCCGAGGTTTTTCACTGACCAAGTCATCGGGAAAAAATCCTAGGAGATAGAAACCTTCCCAGTTCGAGTCTCAAACTGAATGCATCAACAGTTTTGGGCTTTAAATGCGTTTGAGGGCACAGCGAGAGATAAGAAGGAAAATGATGGCTGAGATCACTGGGGATCCCAAGTCACGACGTGACATTGGGCGCTGCCAAATCAAGCTGTCACGCTGTGACCAAGCTTACCGCGATGTAAATGGCCGCTTGCAAAACGATGAAGCTCTGGTTTAAAATTCTGAGTAAGCAGATAAGAGTTTAAATGGTGTATCCATAATATGTGCAAAAATCGACTACTCATACGCCGAATATGACTGACTGGGTCAAGAATTGATGGGAGCAAAATGAGCAGGAATCGCAATCAAGGCATTGCAGAATATTATACAGGTACCTCTATGGCATTTTAATGCTTATTTCCCTCAACATTTCCATTGCCAAATTTGTGCCGCCATCGGCTACAAGAGCAAAATGAGTTAGAAGATCCTCGCTGTTTTGGTCACTTTGTCCCAAGCCTCTCTCCGAGAATCACCGGCGCGCCGGTGCGGAGAGAGGCTTGTTCCGAACCTACCTCTGGACAGAATGGCCTCGGCATCGACACACGGGATGCTTGACATATCAATATGTCGAATCTGAGGCCCTTGAATTTTGAGGCAGAAACGAGGCCGCACTGAAGGTCCCGAGGCGGTGTGTACCTTTGCAAAAAAATTACATGAGGAATTTGGCAGGACGTCAATGTGATCAAAAAGTCGACCCTCAATTTTATTGTAAACTCATTTCGCAATGTATCGCCTAGTAGTGTAAAATTACATGCAATGTACCTCCATGGGCCTCCCACATTTATTTGAAGTCAATCCGGCACGAACTGAGGGAGTTAGATCGAATTTTTGCAAAGGGGGCGATCGATAGTATGAGCAAGGGTGCGCGAGGGCGAGCGGGAGCAGGAGAAAGCGGACAACCGGAGGACCGGTCCGTGTCAATTATGTGCCGTACGCAACAAAGATGAATACCGCTCAAAGTTATTTTTGCACCGCGGTTAACCCGTGTAGATAGACCAGGAAGTGGGTTCCCCTTCTTCACTCCGGGTTCAGTTTTCTATGTGTATGGTCTAAACAGGCAAAACATAACTACTAATCGTTCAAAAAGTTGACCTACCTGTATACATCCCGCACTTGGGCTTGGACTAACCGGCCTGCCAAACCCGTAACTTCTACAGCTAACGCACATCTTCCTGGTATCTCTTGTAAACTGAAGTATGCAGTACTCTAATATACATTGGTATACATGAATCCAATCCAATCATCCAGCACTAAATACTACTATAGATCCACCACCACCGCCGTCAATATACAGCCCCCGTTCGTTCGTTAGATCGCCGTTCCTCGTCCTCGTCGTTAGAGTTAGTGTCGGCCGGCGCACGATTCCACCCCCGCGGCGTACAATCGCACGCTCCCGCACCCACATCCTGTATTCCACACACCACTCCCGAACGCGTACTCCTCGCGCGCATCCCACCTTTCCTCTAGCGCGGGTATAACCTCAGGACGGTATAAAAACCCAAATCAAAGCTTCGCCCCAACGGGCACGGGCTGCATCTTGTTGAGGAGTGCGGACGCGACGACGCGGCCGGAGGCTTTGTCTGTTATCTGCGGGGTGTTAGCGGGTTCGATTGGGGAATGACGAAGCAGAGAAAAGATGAGGAAAGGGCGATAGAAGCGAGTGCAGTCCCCAAGCAAGCGAATCTACGCGCGACGAACGAGCTGCGGCAGTGAAGGTAGTAAAAAAAAAACAGAGGAAGAGAGAGAAAGAGAACGATGAGAATCAAATCGGATGACACACGGATCCGCACACGTTTGCGATAGCGTTGTGCGTAGTGCGTCGTTAGCACCGACCCGCGCTAGCGCTCAAACGATCCGCGCCAGTGCTAGCACTCAACCGATCACGATCCATCCACCACCCATCGCACCTTCAAGCACGATGAATCCTAAACTGAGCACCGCCGCGCAGGACGATGAAACCATTCAACGCTCCTGCCCGCGCGCCAGCGCAGCACTCAAACGGTCCGCCCGCGTTTTAGCACCAACGATCGCGATCCATCAATCGATCCACCCACCCATCGCACACATGCCGCCTTCAGCCAAAATGAAAAAATGCGGATGAAACACGACTAGCCACCCGGTGGATCCCTCCTCCCTCGCAACCGATCAGAACCCGCGTGCACCAGCGCTAGCAGGGATCCGCACGCGAATGAATCGAACGAAATGAATTCATTCATTCATTTCGTTTCGTTTACGCGGATGTTGACGCTGATGCTAGTTGTGAGCAGGCTCGATCGAAATCGATCCGTTCCACCTCAACACGCCAAACGCGCATGACCCGTCCGTCCAGCATCCATCACGAAGGAGCAGGCGGGGAATCAACCGATCCCGGAGCCCCACCTCCAACACCTATCGAGTCAGCGAAACGCGGATGGATCGTCGTGTATCCATCAAGTGCGGCGCTCGCAGGCGGGGGAATCAATCGATCGCGCCCCAACCAACCGGCAAACAAAAACGCTAGCGCTAGCGCTAGCCACGGGATCCGCAGCTAGCTAGCTAGCTAGATGGATCGATCGTCTATGCGCTGGGAAGCACGACATCCGAAATACCCGCAGGAGGCGCGAAACGAAACGAAACACCCGCCGAGCCAACGAAACGAAAGGAAGTGCGGCCAGCACGGTGGGACGTAAATCACCCTTGGCCCGAACCGAAATCCAAAGAAACACAACGAAAAAAAAAAAACCGAGACACAAAAACCCCAACGGGAAGAAAGTGGAAGAAAACACGAAACACAAACGCACCTCGCACTTCGCGCTCATAACCCTACTGCCCATCGATATGGAGGAGCTCGTGATGCGGAGAGGGAGCCGCTGCGGACGTGTATTAGTTGATTAGGATCACAGGATTGAGCGGAGAAAGGATGGAGAATAGGAATTAATGGAGAGAATGAAGAGTGGGCGAAGTGACGGAAAGGAGGAGTAGGGTGGGTGCATCGAGAACAGCGGCAGGGCGCGATGGCGATGGCTACACGGAGCCCGGCGTTCGAGCGCGCATCGAACTCCGTACGCGCGCGCGCACGCAAAAGCCCCGTCGAACCAAACGCGCCGAGCGACACCCAGCGCACAAGCCATCCAAACCAACAACCAAAGAAATCCCCACGAACAAACCCGCCGCGCCAGCCAAACCCTCCTCACCGGCCCAACCCCCGCAGAAAAACGGAATAAACCAAGCAAAGAAAAAAAAAGGGAAGGATAGGGATCAGATGAAGTAACGGGATAGGAATCGAATCGATCCAATCAAATGAAAGAGAGAGAAGTAAAAACTCACACAGGCGCAGGGCATGGAACAAGACGTTCATGCCCTGTGTGACGCCGACGCCGTTTGTGTTTGTGAGGACGCCCAGGACGACGAAGGGGGGTGAAGCGCAGCTGTTTGGGTCGTATGTGTTTTTGGATACTTCAGGATGGTGGGAGGGGGAGGAGGAGCGGAGAAGAAGGGGCAGCCAAGAGCGGGGTAACGCGCAGCTAAGAGCGGGGGGAACGAGCGCAGCGGCACCAACCCGGGTGGGAATTGGGGTCTAACACCAGAATAGCTGTAACAGCATAACGACAGAGACTCACTTGTCGATTAAATACGTCACGCACCCGCCGTGCAGCATGCCGGCGCCATTTAGCATGTCTGGAGGTAAAACGCAATTAGTGTTTGATGAGCGTTTGAAAGACAATGCGACAGCGATGGATAGGGGGACAGGGCGGGGGAGGTCGGCGGGGAGCTCCAGGCACGAAGGGACAAGAGGGACAGGCACGAAGGGACGAAAGGGACACGCAGGAACAAGAGAAAGAAAGGAAGAGAGACACTCACGCTTCGTAACCCCCACCTCCGCCACCGTCACCGCTCCAACCTCCCCGCCCTCTCCTGGCTCCTCTCCACGCGCATCTCAACAAACCTCGTCGCCGCCGACGGCGTACCCAAAGACGTCGCGGTCGACGACGCCGTACGCGTAGAAGACGTTGCACGTAAGCTGCTTGACGTAGTCGGGCGCGTTGCCGGCGATGGCGGCGATGTCGGCGCCGGGGTCGACTGGGAGGGTGGCGGGGTCGACCCAGGCTTTGCTTCCGGGTGGGGCTTGTGGACGGGGGCGTGCAGGCGCGAGGACATGGTGGTGGTATGAGAGAGAGATGAAGAAGAGAAGAGTGGGACTGGAAGGGGGGAAGAAGAAGCAGGGAAGACAAGACAGAAGCTGTCGCAATTATATATCCTCGTTCCGGCTAGGCGAAAAGCTCCCGCGCCACCCCACGGTTCCCGCAAAGAGCCATCGCTCCCACTGCCGGGTACGCAATACCGTGGATCCCTTGCGGTCTAGAACCCCAAGAAGCACTCAAGCTTTTGCTGATACACGGCCTGGTTGCGGTGGAGGAGGCAAGGTTAGCTTAGCCCTTAGCCCTCACTCAAACTTTAGCTATACAGTTGCACGTCGGCGGAGCTAGTGCTAGTCAAAAAAAAAAGGTGCGGTGGGAAAGTCTGATGTCATGATTGATCTCCGCCGAGTCTCGCTTGTTGCTCTTGACATCCACGTCCACCACGCTCGCTCAACTTTACCCACCGTTACCCACCTCCGTTAACTTACCCGCGCGGACATCCCTAGTCGCTCCATGGCCACGCGATGATCAGCGGAAGTGGATGGATGCACTACGACCCGCGCCTACGCCCACAAACGGCCACTAAAACAATCCATCTTCGCTCCGACACTAGTTTGCTCCTTGCTCGTTCTCTCCATCGCCCATCGTCCCAGTTTAGCTATCTCTGCCATTCAATACGTCGAGATCAATCAGCATAGTCAGTCTGTCATTCAGTTGTTGGATGCCTATCGCTGACTGCATCTCAATTTGGCCCTCTCTGAATCTGATGACGCCGTATCTGGCTTAGCGCGGTCTCCTATTTTGGTGCTTTAAGCGTTTTAATTTTGATTCCCGCGTCTGGCCCCAAATGGCGATGACCGTCCTTGTGCTGCGAGTTATTTTTGAAATGCAGAAAGACATTACGCCTTCGAGCCCCGCTCATCATCTCGACCGCCGGATCGAACGTGTCTTAGTTTTGCTGCGGTTTATTCTTCAATATCTCCGAATTCAATCGCTCTAGATCTGCATGCGCAGAATTTAATCCGTGCAGTAGTCCCAACGACTCTCGCTGCTCCTCCCAAGTCCCAACTCAATCCACACGACTTTCTAAATCCTCCTGCTCCCCGGATCCCTCTTTCTCTACTGCCTTTCCCTGCTAATCCTAAATCCCCTCTAAACCAATGACTTTTTCTTGGAATTGGCCCGCACCTCGAAATCCAACGCCCGCTCTAACGCCGACCGAAGGAAGGAGAATCTACTCTAATCTCCTCATGATCAAGCACACTGTACAACACATACATTCGCTGTCATGATCATCGTCACCGACTCCGTACTTCCGATAATCCCCACGCAAACTCAATCACGATCGGCGATTGGGCGGTGATTGTGTTTAATATCCACAAACTCTCCTCTCGGACAATAAAAAAACCCACTCTCACGTTATTATATGTCCTGTCTTCCTAACCTCTTTATACCACCTTCCGGATCCGGAGGTCAGGCATATACACATTACTCCGCCCTGGCATCCTGCAGTGCGCGATTCGATATACGAAAAACAAGAAACCTACCCGCTATCCAAAGCGCGGTCGAGGCGGAAGCGAAAGGAATTGAAGCCGCAGATACAGATATCTTTTTCGTGTTCTTTCAGATCTCCCAGGTGCACGACGCATGCTGTACGCACCGAAGACGCGCGCGGAAGTGGCAGGCCCTGTTGGATTCCAAGCTCGCTTCCTGTATTTAAGCCTGCGACTCGGAACTGCTCTGAAACTAGGGAGCTCCTGCATTCTATTTTCGTCTGCACCATTCGCGTGTCATCCCCTTTTGACACCGTCACGGTGTCGACCACTGCAGTTTCCAGCGCTGTATCAGGCTTCAACGTACACAACCAACCCAGTCTGATTCAAATCCCATATCTCGTGAGCGGCATCTCACAATCTGACGACTCCGTACGTCCGTTCAGCGCAAATCCGCGGGAGGGTGCTACCTATTTTTCGGTGCATTCTCTGTGGACGGTTCTTGCCCTTGATTTATTTCGAGACCTTCCCTGGATACAAAACAAGCTGAAAACAAGACCACTCTTCTGCCGTATCGTCGCGGTACCTTCAATCTGTTGCACTGCAAAGGGTGATTCAAGATTGGCACGGGCTCAATTCATCGCTGGATCTTTGCGCGCCAAGCGCTTCTCCCCATCCGATGACGCCGTAGGTGGTTCAGCGCAAATCCGCGGTCCTCGACCTATTAATATTTTGGTGCATGCAGGAGCTGTATTCTGATTGCCTCGCCAGGGTGCTTGGGCCGTCCAACTTTATGCTTGAACCGTTCCGTCTCCAACCTCATGGTTGAAAGACTTCGCTTTCAACTCCCTGATTACAGTATCTCTGCAATCTGGGGATTTCCTTCAAGACTCCAAAAAACAGAAGAAAAATTCAAATCCGCGAAATCAATCTATCTCCCGCGCGCAGTTCCAACGACTGTTGCGGCTCCTCCCAAGTGCCAATTAATTGCTTTTTGTGACTTGAAACTTGTCTCCGTGCGCTCTCTCGGACTCCACTGGCGTTCTGCGGCTTATTATGTAACACGATTCCAGCGGACGAAACCTCCATGAAGCCACCCGCCACTCCAAATTTGTTATCCCCAACGCCGACGGTGCCGACGGCACTTCGGCTTCACAAACGATCCCCACAAAAAAAGATAAAGAAAAATTACGATCTGCCAGGAAAGCCCTCGGCCATCTGATCTGCATCTGCATCCTTGAAAATGGTCGCGATCTTGGATTATTTGACCACACCACGGCGCGCTGCATCCCAATCGCCGCGCCGACCAAAAATAATTCCTTCTGCCAAACTTTGACGATCCGGCTTCCGCACCTCAAATAAAAAAAAACTCGAACATCTGCGCCCGCCAAGACGAAGACCCTCAAAAACTGCCTCCGTACTAGAAAATTATAAAATATTCTGTCTACACAATCTTCCCGCGCTCCTCTCGCACACATGAACACTCTTGCTCCGCGCACTACGCCACCAGCAAGCGGAAGGTCCAGGATACTAACCATCAGTCCGTCATTTTTCTCTCGCTCGTCTCCGGCTAGTTTGCTGCTTGGAGTTCTTCTAGCGGTGTTGTAGGTAGCTGGTGCTACATAGTCTGCTACCCAGGCTTAGAATCCAATAATCAACTTGACAATGGCATGGCGTTTGAGCCAGCCCCGAATACAGCTCTCGTGGCCATAACTTAGACACCGTAATATAGAACAGAGCGCATGAAACCCGAGCCACAGCGCACCTCTGCCCAAAATATCATGTCGTTACACATTATAGGTCCTTCAGAGCGCAACTCTCGCCCCTAAAACCGCAAGTAGCACCCTTGACAGCAACTCAGGTCAGAGCTGCGAAGCGGTTCGGTGGGAAGTTTGGTTCGGCAGACTGAAGTTTGATTCCTCAGGATGCCGAAATTTAAATGCCGACAGCAATTTCGATCTCGCGGTTGAAGTGCATGTATCAATCAACACTCCCGCCTACAATAGTTTCTTTCGCTTAATCTGAGGCTTCCTCAGGAATTATGTCGGAATAGAGAAACGACCCGACGTGGCAGAATAATTTTGGCATGCCCCAGGTAGAAATCTGAGATAAATGGGAATGGACGATGCTCCACTGGCTTGGAGGGGATCTTCCCATGAAATCTAAACTTGCTCATACTACTCCGACGGCTGTCCACGGCATCCCAACCATCCGATCTTGTCGCTAAATCTGTGGTAACTTTGACAATTTATCCGTTTGGGGGCGATACTTACGATCACTTCGGTCGTCGAAGAGTTCCGGTGCATGCATTATATAGAGCTCTGTCAACGATCAACTACACCCAGATGACTACACTACTGTCCATACTTTTCAATCCCATAGCGCGGGTGTATACCTTGCGCTCACTGATCCTCATCAATATAGCCGGAATCGTCATCAGCGCTTTCCGACATCTCATAATCGGGGTGCGATTGGATATGTAGTATGTGGCGTGATTCGCTCCATAACATTCTGTGTAGGTTCTGCAGTTTACTCCTGCATCCCACCAGTGTAAATAATTAACACAGGATACTTCCCTGGAGATTCTTCCCAGCCGCGGTTGACTGGTCTCTCACCGTTCTTGAGATGTGCGGTAAATCAAGGATCAATATGTTCGCGATTATTGTTGACGGGAGCTGCTTCTCGCAGTGGTTATTTATGTGGCGTAACAAACCACTAGACATGTATATCACCCAGATCACGATTCCTGTGCTTCTTCTACTTCTTCCATCCTTCGCATTCCGCACGGCTACCATCCGCTCATCCCGCCAGAAATTCTGGCGTCAAAAATTCGAATTCTTGGCAATTGCTCGGCGACCCACCCGGCATATACCCTTCGCGTATTCTCTAATCGTCCTTGGGAAGGCCGCTGGTCAGGTAATGCAATGCCCAAATACTTTTGTAAAACCTCTGACCCTTCGTCCAGAGGCGAATCCATGTCATCGTCATCGTGCGGGCCGTTGTGCTCAGCGTTTCATTTCTCGGGCTTCCCGCCTTCGCAATATACACTACTGTGTCCAGCCTCTAAATTCCCCAGTGTTACCCGCACTGGAGGCCGGTGGACACGGACTTTCGGCCAGGTATCCGGTTATCGTAGTGGTGAGCTTGACGCTTCAAAAATCGTCATGAATTAACGCGCGGCGAAAAAGTCCAAGCTCCAGGTACAGACCACACCCGCGAATTCACAGGATCAGTAAAGGCTATATCCACCAACGGATCTGTGGATTGCCCCGTGGTAGCAAGTTCAACCACCCTGCCAACAGCGACATGTGTGTCCGCAGATTCGGTCGCGTTCGGTTGCATAATTAAACAATTGACGTCGATGAGTAGGCCCCATTTCCTGGCAGGATTGTCAAGGATCGTGATTTCGGTGCCTCAAACTGTGTATCCATTCTTGTTCATCGTCCCCGGAGAAGGGGAGATATCTGATATCATGCGCCGCACTGACCCAATCCGCTTTCCCCTGGATCTCACCCTCTGTCCTTTTAACCTGGACCCACAGAAGGGTGATATCAGAGAGTTCCTCGTTGCTGTTGGCGTCCGCATTTGTGAGTTCTTGTGTAGTTTGTACAATAGGACTGAGTTTAGTCCATTTCACAGCCGCTACGAGATCTCCTCACCGCCGAGGTCAACACGATACAGCCGAACATATTCCCCGACGAAGGGGGCCAAACGTTTCGTCTCTCACATGTTCCAGCGTGAAACGTTCCAACCGCGGCCCTCGAAGAATACATCGAGACATCGGCATTGGCCGGCTAGCCACATCGGTGGCATCTGGACATTGTAAACGGGACTTTCGTCCTCTTCTTTGGAGCGAGCATCGTTATTTCCTATTTGGTGCGTTTAATTTCTCTGACCATAGGAATGCAGTGATAGAAAGGCTAGGCCGGCGCCCACTCTCGGCGCTGGGACTGGTGCATATTTTCCAGCGCCGGATTTGGTCCAGAAGTGGAATGAGGATTTTCCAGCTCTCCGTACAGAGGGAGGAAGTCCCGGAACAGCGTCTGCTGGAATCGTTGCATTCATCCGTGAAAGATTGGTCGATTTAGAGACCGGGAATTCACCCCTCCAGAGGCACATCTTGACGGTCAGAATTCCCCATATCAGAGTATCCACAACACTGAAACACGAGAACAGATTCTAGTAGCACCTTGAGATCTAGTTCGAGGGACCATGTTTGGACAGAGCCGCAGTCGTCGATGTGTCCTCCGTGATGGATGGGGAGAAAGAAGAGATAACGCTACCGAATTATCACCGACATGCTTGGTTTAAACCAGTGAATGTGATTAAGACCCGGATTGAATTATGTATGTGCGGAGAAGTGACAGACTAATGTACTGTAGATATTTTCAGATGGCGTTGGCACACATCTGTGCGCTGCGTTCAATTTCCGAAGCGTCTTCAAGACTTGGAATTTCTCAGCCTGAGTTATCCGTTTCCATCTAGACCTGATTCTCTCCCGAGAAGGCTCTTCCGCTAACTGTACTGCTAAAGGTAATGGTGCACCACTTTACAGGGACGGACTCGCGAAGTATGCTGACCTCACTCGGCTCCATCATTGCTACTCTCAAGACCTCACGACTCACGCTGTATTCCAGATTCTAGAACCTTGCTAACCTTACAAACTCCTCCGCCGCCTCCCCTGCGCGCGCCTCCCTCAAGCTTCAGCTATCTTCATCGCATTCCCACCAGCACAGAGCGCGGCGTCGAACTCAGCGTTGAACTCGGCCGACGCGTCGGCGACGGTGCCGGAGATGGTAGGCCCACCGCGGAGCGCCGGCGCAAGCTGGGTGCCCGTGCGGACCTGCATGAGCTCAATCGCGACGGGGTGCACGCCTAAGGCGAGGAGCGCGGCGTTCACGGCTCCTCGGAATTCGTGGCCAGATGATCAACGGATGCCTAGCGAGAGGGAGTCTGAAACGGAGCTGTGGTGGATGTGTTTAAAAATTGGAACGAGGGGAAGAGAAGAGAACGCACTTCCAGCCGCCGTGCGTGAGCGAGCGCTGCATGCTTCAGGATCGCGCGCTGCTCGGCCCAGAACTTGCAGACGAGGCCTCTGCCGCTCGCACTCACGCGCTCGACGAGCGCGTCCGGGAGGGAGGCCATCTTTCCGCCCAGGGCAATGACGAAGGGGAAGGGCGTCTCGAGCGCGAGGAGCGTCTCCACGAGGGCCTCGATCAGTTGCAGTGTGCTACCGGAAACACACCGACCTGACTTGGCGGTGAGATACAGAATAGCCAAGAATTGGATTATAGCACACCCAAAGATATGTAGAGCACAGATTTGTGCCCGTATTTCTGTAACGCACCATCCAAGAATGATTTCACAACCTCGTTAGTTGGCCCATCGGACGGCGCGTCGATCCAGCACCGCTCGTGTGCTGCAGCGCGACGATGAACAGCTTCTGCCCGCGCCCGTAGAACTCCCTGCACTGCGGCACACCGATGGGCTCGATGCAGTGCAGCTGGCAGCAAAGATGCCGTCGACAAGCTTTCCGAGCTTCTGCGCCGACATGATCCGTATGAGTCGGGTTGAGTTTCTTCTTGGTATGTCCATGCGTTGATCTCGCAAGTGGATCGACGAACCACGGCCCGCACCTACCTGCGCCTAAAACCGGGCAATATAAATCTGTCTTTCAGTCGTTTTAGGGCACCCTGAAACTTCCATTGTTCCGGAGTGCATCCTTTGCTCATTTTGAGCTCAGTTGCACTAGAGCCCCGGAGCAGTGCCCTCGCACCGAATTTGAGAGTCGCTCCGGATATGATGCTTACTTTCTGGCTGGCGGTGGTGGCCCGTCTCCAACCCGTCTCTAAATCTCGCCTTGCATTGAGTCGAGTCTGGCCGCTTCCGTTTGTCATCCGTTCTTGCTCGATTCTTGTCTCTGCCTGCTTTCCCTAACAGCTTTGAATTTCCCGTGGCCTGCTATTCTCGGTCTTGAATTCCTGATCAGGCGGGTCAGAAATGACTTGGAATTTCCCTCGCGTTGAGGGAGGTGGAGGTTCGACTCCCGGTGGCGTTATCGAGGTTTGTTTTATCTTCTTCTCGTTTGCTTTGTTGGGGCCTGAAGGGCAGTTCTTCTCAGTGGTTACTTGAAAAGAGATCCGAGTTGATATGGTTCAACCTGCCAATACATGTCAGCATGTGAGTAAGTTGTAAAGTATGAACTTCAGTCCAGCATCAACCATGATGCTATTTAGTGTTGTTCGGGTCGGGTCGGGCTTGGGCTCAAGCCCGGGCCTGGAGATAATTTCTTTCAACTGCGGTATGGTGAGTATTTCAGCTGAAAAATGGGATCTATTATGGAGTTTACCTTACGCATATCGCCGAGCATTATTGCAATAGCCAGAAACACCGCTGCGATGTGGTTTGATAAGATTCTGACTGCCATCAAAGGGCCGGCATGCTCCGTTCCAGTCTGTTCAATCTCAAATAAGTTGGCTGGAAATTGTGAGACTTTTAAGAAGTAACCACAGCTGAGACATGCCCAGTATTAGGTTCTACACTCTATTTCCTGCTCCGAATTGAGTCGGATGGGGTACTTATAGGTCGGGCTTGGGCCTGAGCCCTGACCCGGGACAACAATGTGGGCATCTAAAGAAAAACGTGAGATTCAGGATACGGTCTCACTTTCGTGATCTCGGCGTGATGACCTGCGAAAGGGAATGTGAAAGCACAGGTATTCGGAATCGGAAATACCCACTTGGTTTCTACAGACCATTCCACTCTTTTTTGCCCCGGACCTGGTGGTCTTTTCGTTCCAGCTCCATCATGGACAAGATCACCGATTCAGAAGAGACAGTTGTCTTGAGAATATGACTATAACGTATTCTGCGTCAAAATTATTACGGTGAGGGTTTTGGAAGTGTTGCAAAACCTTGGGCCAAATTCAAACTCCGATGTTAGAGACAGAATATCGACGAGATAATCTCTGAAGAACGGTTATAATTAATCATAGAAGATGTAAGCGGTTCAGCCCAATATCCTGAAGCCTGAGACTACTAAGTACTATCCTTTTCTGGCATTCGGTCAGATTTTCAGAGTTCATAGTAAAAAGCGATTGAACCCAGGATTCGAGTCTAATTGTGGAGGGTGTTTTGTGTGGGAGTGACGGATTGCTTCGAATGGAAGCCGACGTCGAGATCCGCCGGGCCGAAAATCTGAAAGTCCGTCATCCCGGGCCCATTATTTCCCGGCGGAATTTCATAAAGAGGAGACAATGTTTGTCACCTTGAGGGTGGCCCATCCAGAACACTCAATAAATAAGTCGCCTGACTTTGGGGGCATGTTTCGGCAGGTTGATAAGAAGAACCCACAAGTCCTCCCATGTAAGCAGATTCACTAAATTCGGATTTGTCGTGTGATATGCCGAGTGACTCCCGGCCTTGATTAGGCTTGTAGCTCGCAATGAATCCGCAGCGAGAGATTCCGAAAAGAACCCTTCTGACAATCCCGAGAAATGATATTTCTATTTCGGTACGAATCTCCCACCTCCACGAGGCTCCAATGACAAAGTACTATCACGCAGTAGTCGCAGCGCCTCAGTGTCTGTCCTGGACCATAACCACCACCAGAAAGTGCACTCTCCACCTCCCGCTGATTCGACTACGTTATGGATTCCACCACGTTGGTCACCGGTGCAGCTGTCGTACTCGCTGGTTCACTCGTAATCTATCAACTCGGAAAGCCCAAGCCTCTACCATTCATTCCCCACAACAAGCTTCCTTGGTTCAAAGGGGACACCCCGTTTCTTATGAAGATGGGGAAAGAGAACCCAGGTTTCAGCTATGCGTTCGATAACACCGCGACACGCCTCGGACCGGTATCTCAAGTGTGTGAGCACAGTCTCGTCCCAATCGTCATCGCTGACATTGCTTGCAGCTCGTCCTTGGACTCGGATCATCTTGGGTTGCTAAACTCTTCGGCCTCGGAAAGGCCATCGTTATTCTCGCTGTGCGTCCAGCCATCAGCTCCGTAACTCTATAAATTGTCATACATCGAATTTAGGATGCGCAGGAGGCGCAGGATATCCTTGTCAATCGAGGTAGCGAGTTTGACCGATCGAAAGGGACCTCCCTTAAGTATGTCTATGGGTCTACGCTATCCGCATGATCATCAGTATACGACACTGACTTCGCATAGCTTCTCAGCCACACTCCGGGAGGGAATGCTCGGCCTCCCAACAGGGGAGCAATTCAAGCACCACAAGCGATAGTGAGTCCCCGGCACGCCACTGCCCCCGTTCTAAAGTCTCGTAGCCTCGCGATAACCATGACTAACCCCTACTTGTCCCGCATGACACCCCGAATGGTTGAGCATGTGCAGGAACTGGTCGACGTCTGGGCCATCGGCGCCGGGCGGCTCGGAACGGGATCCTCTCCGGACGTCGCCATCAACGCTCTCAACGACCTCAGACTCCTCACCGCCGATATTATTGCATCCATTACGTTCGGTACATCCTTGAACGGAATCAAGACTTTGTTGGATTATCTCGAAGCGAATCCTTCCGCAGGACCCTCCTCTCGCTTAGAAATCCCCCAACTCGTTGTTGATATTGAGGTGTTGTTCGGCACGATCGCAGGCGGCGGACGGTTCCCAATACGCAGCCTCCTTCCCTGGTGGACACGAAACTTCAATCGTAAATGGCGCAAAGCGATTGACAGAATCCATGATACCCTCCGGAGACGGCTACAGACGGCTCGAGCAGAGTATGCATTGCAGGCCAAGGGTCAAGAGAAACCTGCCGCCCATAAAGCTGACAATGTGCTCGACATAATCCTGGAGCGTGAGAGGGAGGATGAGTCGAAGGGAGTCGTGGCCCTCACCGAGTCAGAAATAATTGACGAGCTGATGACTTATGCTTTGGGTGGATCTGAGAGTACGTCTTATTCTAAATAACTTTGAGACTTGCCTCTTGACATCCATCGTTTGCCAATTTTAGCCACAGCAACCACAATGCAATGGGCACTTAAGACTCTATGCAAGCACCCAGATGTCCAACACAAGCTGCGCTCAGAGCTCTTGGCCAACCTGCCTGCAATCACCACGCGCCCACCGACTTATGCTGAAATTTCGGACGAAGCCAACCTCCCTTACCTCTCTGCGGTGTTGTACGAAATTTTGCGATGTGCGAGAACTGCACCCGCTACCACCCGCGACGCAACGCGCGACACGGTACTGCTAGGATATCCCATTCCCAAAGGGACTCAGGTGTTTCTGGCGCTTGGGTTGATGCAACAGCTCGAGAGCGACGCGTCCAAGGACATCACGGACGGTCTGGACTCTGTGCGTAGCCCGTCCAGTAAGCGGGGGAGGAAAATTGGATATTGGTCGTCGTCGGACGTCCATTTGTTCAACCCGGACAGGTGGTTGAGGCAGGACGGATCATTTGACGCGAACGCTGGTCCGTGGTTGCCTTTCTCGACCGGCTTCAGGGGATGCTTCGGACAGAAGTTGGCTGTGAGTACCTCGTGATCACGATCCTACACATATCACATATATTAAATTCTGTGTTGTTCCAGCTTATCGAATTACGGCTGTTCCTGGCGATCGTTCAAATAAACTTCTTCCTCGGTGCGCTCCCCGAGGAGCTGAACACATGGAAGTCGCGTGAGATCCTCACCAACCACCCCGCTCAGTGTTACATCCGACCCATCCCTTGGGAGAAGATGGAAAACGACTTAGCTTCCTAAATATTTCTCGCCGAAAACTAGCTGTCTGGAAACTGGCCTCGAAACAATATTTGCCTTGTGGACACCGATGGAGAAAATTGATCAAACGTATCTTTTATGATCTATATTTTGATAGTTTTTCGTGTCAATTCCATGTCAACTTGACGCAAGACATTCAAGTATAATATATGTTGGCACAATTTGCGCTTCAACGAGCATCAACGTGTGTACGTTATTGGAAGGAGTCAGAGGGATGCGGAAAATGAATACGATATCGCAATCGAGACCGCGCTGGGGCATTTTCCGTGTCCACCGCTACCCTCTCGAAAGAAGTAGGACTTACTCGCATGAGGATCTGAGGGAGTGGAGGTTCCATTCCTCATTGCGTCGGGGACTCGAGTCTTGTATCCTTCTCGGCTCCTTTCTTTTGTTCATTGTCTTTCTGTCTCGTTTCGGCGCATGAATGGCACGGAAAATCTTCTGCGGAGCGCTCAGTTCCATCCATCCTGAGGTGCGCCTGTGCCAGCGTCGCACAAAACCACCATGGGTTTAAACCACGTCCCACATAGTCTGCCGCAGTCAGCACAAGTTTTATGATAGTCGATAAAATTTTATATGGAAAGCTCGTTGCTTAGATCTGCCGCTGCGCAGGATGCGTTTTTTTTCCAAGATGTTTGCTCGGTGTTCAGAGTCCGAGAGTATTGTCCTGGTAGCCACTGATTCTCATCAGGATTTCTGTGGACCGAACTACAACATAGTCTGTTCTTATCGACCTCTGGTTTAATAGATTGTTTGCGCTGCAGCCATTGGAGCCATCTGATGGCTGATTGGCGTTGCGCAAACTGATGGCTAATGGCTGGTGAATGGCTGATGAACCGAGTTCATGGTAAGTTATTTTATGCCAGAACGAGATGTAATGGCCATGTGAACATGCATGAATCTCCTGGAATGAGCCTAACTGCATGAGAAAACTAAATTGAATGAATTGAGGATTTTGGACCCCCACAATCAGGTCCTCAGGAGGACGAGGGACAGTTCACCAGTACATGATCTATGACACCCCAAAGTGAGTTAATATCAGCAAGGATGAAAGCAGGGATCTAAGCCATTCGAGCCATCAGCCATCAGTTTGCGCAACGCCAATCAGCCATCAGATGGCTCCAATGGCTGCAGCGCAAACAATCTAATATCTCTGTCTACTCTAGTCGGTTAAGGACATCCCTAGAATCTTTACCCAGCGTACCAAGTACAATCGCTGGTATTCCACGCGATTCGGACCCATCTGTTGCCCGCTTCAAACGCGTTGGCTCGCTGACTCTGCTGTTGAAGCTGTACCACGCGGCGAGAGAAAAGACGCGCTGGCACGTCAAACAACTTTGCAGTTGTTTGCGCTGGCGCGTGCCGCTTCGGGCCGTCTCTCTACAAGAAACCTGGCATCCTCTTCCTCCGTACCTCTGTCAAGGATTCTCTCAAGTGCGCATTGGGGACAGTGAGGCTTATGATGCATGCCATGTTGGAATAACAAACCGAAGTAGCTGCCCGGACCGGGCAACTCAATTGGTTCAACTTTGGTTGAACCACACTGCCGCGACTTTCCCTCGTCGCCCGCACTTTTCTATTTGTCTCCACTGTTCTACTGTTCGTCTCACAGTTACTTACCTATGCTGCTAGATACAATTATCCACTGACTACTGTGCACATGTTGTGATGGACATCTACTTGTATTTGATGAACATCTACAGCTATTGCGGTACATGAACCTCTCAGGTGAGCGGTGAACAGGTAACTTTTGCACAGTTGTATCATATGCACACTGCATTCAACCAGAACACCTGGTTTCAACATTCAACTTCGCTATATTGCACTCGTTAGACACTCACTTTGTATATTTACTCACGATCAAATCTATGCCGATCATGATCAATCCCACTCCCAACCCAGCCCAACCCAATCCCAATCCCAATCCCAAGCCCACAGCAGTTTCCCACAGCCTCCTCATTTTCTTTAAAACCACTGTTGTGCACACCCCAACTTCTAACCCAAACTCTCCCTGCCCATTTTTCTTGAGCATTTAGTTACATTTGTATATTTTACGTCGAATAAGAGAAATTATAAATAACCAAACCTAACCAGAAATATAACAAATGGTTGGGATCATTGATCATCATGGCCAAATATACCGGAACTACTAAATAAATACCCGCCAGGCTATCTCTTTTTCTAACAATCGTGGCTGTTTCCCTGATTTTGACTCTGTGCTCATGTGCTGATAAACCAGTAAGATTGGTTGACGAGTACCATGTATGCTTTGCTCTTTTTTTTTTCTTTTTCTTCTTCTCGGCTGATCGAATCTTATCTGGCTCTCTGTACAGGACGCTGGACGACCTTGGCCAGTAGGATGGTATATGGAGTCATTCAGATGTCGAGCTTCTCAATGTCTTTGAGCCAACATTTCTGGTTATGGGTCTTGGCGCAAAACTCAACCTTGGTCATCTAATCTTTGGACGGGATTCTTGGCTTTCCCTCAGCGGGGAGTTTGCCCATAATGATTATCCTCTCACTTCATTGTATCGCAGATATGTTTGCCGGATGTTACTCAAAAACCTTTAGACTTGTTGACTGTGCCAACCAAACTCAAGGCCAGCCGCTTCTATTCACCCCGAGTTTTGTGGGGAGATTGTCTCATACTGTCCCATCTTTGCATTCCATAATCCCAAGAAGATGTGGTCAGTTACACTGGTTTTCCCAGCCAATCGTCACTGGAGTGGGTATGCTTGTTTTGGGGTTTACTTGACCACTTCCCGCATTTTTCACTAGGGTTCGAAGAATAATATGCTCCCTAAAATGCCGCGTGAATTACTTGTGCAAGACCGGACCTCCGACCTAATGAAACCCCGCAAGGTGGTTGATGACACCGAGGCCCCCAAGTCGAAGAAACAAAGGAAGAGTGCAGATCAATGGCTGGCACTTGGTTGCATTGTTTAATTTGTATCTATTTCCATACATTTCAACGCTTTCTTGTTGATTAGCACACAATCAAGCTGAGAAACCATAGTATGTGAATTTTTTGCTCATCCCAAAAATTACTTTACGGATTCAAACCATATATCAGCCATGTCTTTTCAATTTAGCTATGCATTATTTCGTTTGACTCATCTCAACACGACAAATGGCATTGGAGGAGAGCCAACAGCAGTCATGTGGTGAAGACTTGCTCATGCAAAGTGTCAGAATTAATGAAATACCGCTGCAAGGATTTGGCACTAAGCATCTGGGACCCAGAAGCATTGGAGGGGTACCTATGATACAGTTCTGGAAGAGGAATCAAGTGTACCACGATCATCCTTGTTTACTTCAATGCGATGGAAGAGGTAACGTTGGTCATGTGGAGTGAATCTGGAGACCAAGTGGTGGAATTTGACCTCGGGCATCAAGGAATTTCAGACTGTATCAGACATGACATTCTCATCCAGCTGTGTCATATCTGGATTGACTCCTTTGAACACAATTAATGGAGGAGAGACAACAGCAGTCATGTAGTTACAGCTGTGTTTGGATGAAACTGTGTGAAATAGTGAAATTTGTTTTCAAGGATTGGGCGCTGAGCACTTCTAATCCCAAAACATTGAAGGGATACTTAGGCTACAGCTCTCAGAGAAAAATTAAGTGTACCACAATCATTCTCGTTAGCTTTGTTATGACAGAGATGAACAGTAGTTATATGATTGCATATGATTGGTGTTCAAGAGCAGAAGTGTGTTCAATGGTGAGATTTCAACTACAATCCCTCAGTGTTCAATATTCATTAACTCATGCTAGTAAGAGATATAGGTGGAAAGTGGTGCATCAGCGAGTAGATCAGTTGGTTCTGACTGAAGAGTAGGTAGCAGGATAGAGGTTTTGTGGGTCATATATTTGGGGAAGGCAAGTTCAACTGAACAAACTCTTCTTGGGGGTTGGGCTGCTTCTGCTAACTGGTTTCAGCAGCGTTGTTGTTAAACCTCGGTCTTTTGCGGGGTGAGCGGGACCTCTGCCTCCGCAGTTCTGTGGCTTTTCTTCAGTGTTTAGCTACGTTTAAATATCGCCCTATCATTCTTGTTGCAATCCTCGCTTCGCTTCGGCATCTCAGGGATCAAAGCAGTGGACACAACTGCGGTGTCGTGCATTGCGTGGGTAAGACAAACTATAGAAATCTGTCATAGGAAAGATTATCATCGAAAAAATAATATCACCTACAAAAGTTTTTTTTTCCAGAGGGCCGGCTGACCCCTCTCCCTCTCCCTGGGAAAATTTTCTACTTGGGACTAATTGCTGACGCATTTTTCTGCCGGCATTTTCAAACATGGCTGGTGGGTGGGGGGCCCCATAAGAAATATCTCGACAGTATTCCAGCATGTATCTCATCAACATATTCTAGCGGCTGGTCAAAAGAACAAGGGCAAGAAAACCAGTATGCAAATGGATCTGACCATGTCGAGAATACTACGATTTGTGACGTTTGTGAGATTTGTACGTTGGGCAGATCCAACGCTTTGTGAAGCGCTCGTCTAAATAGTGACGGTGGTACTGCGATAATATTGAGTTTACAAAACTCAGCGTTGAAATTATATCACGCACCCTTCCAGATTCACAACCGCCCCCATATGTGCAGTGCAGAAAACCACATAATGAGGATCTTCTTTTTTGGATTAGGTAGAGGTTTTGCCGCAGTTGTAAGTAGGTATCCACTCATAAACACAGTGTTTGCATCCAATTTGGTGGCTGGTCCAGCTAACAAGGGTGGCTCCAGTCGGAATCTGCAACAAACTCATTGACTCCAGGGGACTATCCCCTAGAGCAGCGCTAAGACGTCATCAATACCATGAGGTCGCATTCATTGGGAGGGTGTTCAGTGCCTTCATGTACTCCAGTCCTCCATCCTCGTCCTCCGAAGACTCCTGGATGTGAGGGTAAAGAGACCTGGATGAGTTATAACATCTGAATGCAACGGCGGGATCGGCGGCTTGTGATGGTGGGATCGCAGAGCCAAAGTCGTCCTCGTGAATATTGGTGTGTGGTGAATTCTTGCAGCAGAATCTCTGGCATATCCAGCAGAATTTATCATCGTCCCAGACACCTTAGAGGCAGTGTGTTCAGCCACAGCGGCGTTGCTGAGTAATGTTTCCTGGCCTGGTCTCTGAGGTTTCTCTCAAGACAACTATCAGTGGTCTTTTTCACACCCCATTATCTCCCCCTCAAAGTCCTTCTCTGTCTGGTATTCATGTGGTTTCCCTCCACCAAAGAAATTTTGATACACCCCAGAGCCCTCAAAACATCTTGACCACGACGATCAATCCAATGCCTGCCAAGATATCTCAAACATAGTCTTCTAGCGTCCGCTGATGATTGAATGGCTATCCTATGCCTCCGAGCCGATTGACTGCTTTGACTGAGCTAGCTAGAGCAAATTCTCGATAAACTCCAAACGACATTCTGCTTATGCTCTCAACTGGCATCTCGGGCATCTCGGACAAGTTACACTGTATACGAAACCTCTTCAACTTCACCCAATTTGGGGCGGGTCCCACAGTTTTTTAAAGCCTACAGTTGCCACTGCATCTCCCATTCAACCTGCGGTGAACCCTGACTTGAGTTCAGGTTGATCAGTCAGCGGTAGTGGAAATTGAATGCCCGATATTCCATTCGGAGCATTTCCATTCCCAGGTTACATTTTCTGCGCCTCTCTCTAAGGTCTAGTCCGGGTCGAGGACCTTGTTTTGTTGAGCCTGTGAATCCATGCCATCTGCCAGAGTCAATCATCCTGCATCAGTGGAGGTACCGGGTGGCCCCTCGGCCTCGGTGGACTGGCAGGTTATATATTTCTATAAATTTAGTCAGTGGCGACATCCATTGAACTGCCTTCCCCTGGAGCGAAGGCTGTGAAGCGAAGTTACATCTTGTTTCATTTGTCATTTGGGTGAGGAATTGATGGGTTTGCAAGGGTTGAAAGAATGACCCAGCTTCGGGTGTGGGATTGAGGCCCAAGGGTTGATTGATGTGGGTAGCACAGCCAACCCAAGTGGGAATTGATAAGATAACCTTGGGTCGCCTGTAAACCCCTTTAGGTACCCGTGACATGTAGATTGTACAGATGTTGGTTGTACGATGTAGTTTAAATGTGTTGAAGCAGAATTCTGTAGTGTTCACCTTCAGAAGTAGTCTATTGTGAGTAGACTCTGCCCTAATACAATGTTGTGAGTTAGGGGTACAGAGTAGACTGTAAAATAAGGTAGTTGTAGCGATGCACTACATGTAAATTAATACTGTTCATGTCAACACGAAGCTGTAAATATTCGGGTTGAGTTGCACATGCAGACTGTTGTGTGTTCAACTGCTCCTGTACATATTTTTTGACGAAAAAAGCTTTTATATACAATCTATGATATATTTATTACTATGGACAATTAGCTATGCATGCTGTTTGTATTTAAGCCGTAGTATTACTCTGAATTTATTCAGTTCTTCTGCGAAAACATCCTTCTCTAAATCATTACTTCAATATGCCAAGAGTGATGCATGCATGAATGAGTGGGGTAGCCAGGGCCCAATATAATCGTCACAAACATGGTACGCAGGAGAAGAGGACATTCAGAATTTAAACTCCGATTGCCGCCGGTGTGCCGGTATTTCGAACTCCGAAATTTTGTGAAATAGCTGAAGTACAAGTTTACCCAGTAACATGTCGGGATTTCAAGGCGGCAGCGGCCAGTGCGTCCAGTATTTGCACAAGGTCATTCTCAAGTCTGTTTAATCCTAGTTTCACGCAGGACAACTCTGTAATCCTCTCTTTCGCTGTGCGTTTTACCTCAGCATGCCATATATTCAACCCCATACCGTGCAAATAGGGAGACACTGTGTCAATCTTTGGGGCTGTTGGTCCAAACCTGGGTCCATTCACCATTAAAAGTGATGGCAAAACCATCGGTTCATTCGACGCTCCAAAGCAGAACTACGTTGCGCAAAAAGATCTATACCATGCGGACGACATCAGTGCAGGAGACCATACGTTCGAGGTACAAATCAACCTTCGTCCTCCGGGCAGGGCCTTGCAATCGACTTCGCGTTGGTGGCAGCCCTCCGCTCCGCCAGTGGGAGTTCTACTAGCCTCATGTCCGCGTCCGCGACCGCTTCGGCCAGCAGCGGCGCTAGCGCTAGTCCCGGACAAAAACAGATGAGGTTCGCATTCAGTTCATCAAGGAGTCCAGTCGCCTGATCGAACTAACGATAGAATTATAGTATGGCCTTGGAGGATGGTTACATCGCAGCCTCTATCGGCGCTGCGTGCCTCATCGCTACGCTTGTGGGCCTAACATATTGCCTGATAAACCGGCGCACAGTGCGGAGGGAAGCGATCAAAGGGAGCACCGATGTTGCGGCCTTCACCAATCCTAGTGGAGCCATCAGCCTCAAACCCGTCCATTCGAACGTTGAATCCGAAACGGCGCACCTGTTAGACCCACGGAGTACAGCTGATTGAGGCTTTTCATCTTACTGTATCTTTTTTTCGGTTGAGTTAAATTCGGACGTTGTATTTATCAATAATAGGGTCGTTCACGGTTACCCTTTTTTGTTCCCTTGTTTGCTCCCTTTTTGCTTTCCTTTTTGCTCCCTTTTTTGCTTACCTCTCCTTCAACCAGCTGGTCCCTTTCCTGTAGCAGTTCCAATCGTGGAGCGACAGATAATAGCATCAAAGATATGTGTTTGTGTCAAGAGTCAGGGTTATGTAATCATGTCACCGCTGAACCTCCGAGTCGGAAAGTCGCAGGAAATATATACATGGCCTTCAATGTGCTCCATAACTGCATACTTGCTCTGGAATGAAAAAAGGGAGAGAAAAGGAGCAAAAAAGGGACAAAAAGGGAGCTGAAAACCGGAACGTTCACAGTAGCCTTTTTTCGGCCTTTTTTGCTTCCTTTTTTTTCTGATATCATCCAATATTGCACGTTAGACCTAGATTTTTTGGATTTACACCCTTTTTGCATGTTAAAACTGAAAGGGGAAAAAAATCCGAAGAAAAACGGAGGGAATACAAAAAGGGCGAAAAAAGGGAGCAAAAAAGGAAGGAAAAAAGGCTACTGTGAACGACCCTATTAATGTTTATTCCTAATTTTCGCAGCTCCAGTTTTCGAACTACCCGCGGAATCAGCTGGGCCGCAAGACGCGATACTCCCCACCGAGAGTATGGAAGAAATCCCGCCGCGACGGTACATGCGTCGGTGGTTCGCAGTTGGATCGGGAGTTGATCTTGGATAAGATCGCCGTGATTCGTCTGACGAGTGTCGGAAATTGACTTGGTGTCAGGGTTGCAGCGTAGGTTCGTAGAGCCTCTGTCAGAACCCCTTGGGCGTCTGGATCGTCCAAGTATTCGACGTGGGACCCGACATGTTTGGCAGCACTGGACTTATTGGAGGACTGGCTTTGTGGGTCTCTATAGGTCCGGTGGGAATAAGCATCGAATATCGAGGAATGTGTTATTTTGCTGATCATTTCGTGGTGAGTAGGTGTTGTGTTTGCCCGTACGAGGCCGAGGAGACCGGAAGTAAAACGAAGCTGATGAGAAGCGTGGAGCTTTGCGCGTGGAACAAAGGTAGTAATATATTCCAGGGTTTCTGGGGCGTGGAATGGCAGAATATCCGACTGGCAGTTGTCAAGAAAGTCGGCTAAAATTATAAACCTTGCTTCTGTACAGCGCAGGTTGAGGGCGACGCCCACTTCCTTGACGGATGAGAAGGTGGAATCATTTATGTGCAATGCCTTTGACGGGAGAATCGGCGCCTTGAGCTTTTCCAATAGGAGCATTTTTTCGTCAGGAGTTCCGGTCGGATGTTGAGCCACCCAGTCGAGGATTTCGCACTGGATGAGAGCAAAGACGGAGGGAGAAAGCAACGAGAATTCCGCCCGTCGAATTGCGACCAGCACAGTTTCTTCAAAGGCCCCCAGAGGCCTTTGGGTACGACTTCGGCGAGACAGGTCGCAGAGACGCCAAATAGCCTCCAAGACCGTGTCCATTGGGACGTCGGAATCCAAGACCTGCAGATGGGCTTTGATGCACAATCGTAGCAAATTCGTATCGCAATTTTGCAATGCCTGAGACAGGGATTCATCTGAGTCTCTGCTCGTTAAATATTGGATGATCCACGGGGCAGAAGTGAAACTGGGTAAATCCGGTTTCCAGAGAGATAGCAAAATGCCGACGATTGAATCAATGTGGTGAAGCCCAGGGTGTTGTTTCAACCGTCCTGAATGTGTCGATACTATGCGCTCAAGTGTTTTTTCAACACTCGACGATGGGATTGCCGTTATGGGAATTCCGGAGCATGTGGGGAAGAACTCGTAGGGCATGGAGTCTACCGCGGCCGAGTCTTCGAGGAATTGGAGAAAGATACAGTGCGGGGCATCTCCCAAAAAGCGCAACCGATCTGAGATTCCGGCGATGAAAGCGGGACTGGATGATGAGGGATCCGTGACTGCAATCACAGATGATGTGAACGACGGAGTTTCACCGTGGAAATATTGGATATTGGCGGGGTTCGATAGCCATACGGAGGGCCGCAGTCGAACTATCTGCCGTTCCACTTTTTTCAAAGCAGAGCCGAAACGGAGGCCTGGAGAACCACCTGCCGGAATGGGATTCCTTGAATCGGCGAAGGCGTCAACAATTTCGCGGAGCGCTGAAGAAATCGAGCAATAAACACTATATTGCACGAGCGCAAGGGTTGAAACCACATGTTGTTTAACTGTGGCGGTGGAGGATTGCCGGAGGGAAAAGAGGAGCGAAAGGTCAAACGACTCCAATGGTTGCTTTTTTTCGGGTTCCTCAACAGACAGGCGAGCGATGGCCCACAATGCTTTCAAGGAAGAGATCTGTCGCCGGATCTCAACCCCGCGGGAAGCAAGCCCTCATTGCAATTTTTTAGTAGACCCTCGATGCGAGATGCCAGGAGAACTTGTGGGTGATGGACGAGCGTCTTGATCTGCTCGTCATATAGCTTCCGCCTTCTGTTGGCGCCCCAAAGTACTGCAGATATCCCCTCCACGAATGGCTCAAGCTCGTCGTTGTCGGCCAATGATTTCACTGTCCACACGAGAGCTCGCTGGTCGCGGTCGTCTCGTTCCGCGGTTTGCTGGGTAGCATGGTGGGTCATAACCTCCATCATACTGCTTTTATCTAGGGACGATTGAGAGCAAGGTGCAACGCTCAACTCCTCGTCGAGGTCCGCTTTGTTTTGTGGGTGTGAACATTTCGCCAGCAGGATCAAAATCCCTTGTCGCACGCGCCAGAATACGGCGGATAAGGGAGTTCGATAGGGACAGTCAGAGTAGATCATGGGTAGAATGGTGAGGGTGAAATATATGGCCGAAATTATGGCGAGGAGTGCCGCCGCTAGTTGGGTGACGATGGCATTGACTGGATGCAGAAATGCAATGAGGCCCGCAAAAAATAAGACCAGGGAAGTGTGGAGGAGTAGAGGGATGAGCTCCACCATGGAATGCATGCTGAATCTTTTGACGCCGTAATACAGATACGAGAATATCCGTGCTCGGATGATGGGCGAGGGTCGCATTTCCGTGGCTTGAATGAAGTCGCGAGCCCATTGTTCGACAAGGGTGGCCATGAATGCGCACGAAAGGCTGAGGAAGAGGCTCGTGAACCACATGATGTTACAGACCAATGCTGTCGCTCCGGGCCGGACTGCATTAATATTGGGGGTATGGTCGGCAACTCAAAGGCCGAGCCGTTCTGCCCCGAACTCACAGCCATCTGGTGCGAAATATGGGCCAGGATCACTACTGTGAGTTGTCCTTGATCAGGACTGAGGGTCCTGTAGCTCTCAATGAGGAAGGCGGTCAAACAGGCAGAGAATAATCCCGCTTAGAGAAGAGATTAGCACAGCATCTTCAACAATCCCAGAAGCGCCGTACAAATATTAGAATGCCTTCCATGTCAGTTCTCCATCTTTCAACCAGCGCCTTGTCATATTTCTCGGCCTCTGAGATGTAAACGGTCCATATTTTGGCGCCCGCGGATTCATCGCTATCTAAGCGCCGATTTGAGCCAACTCAGCTGTGAGTTGAGGTCGACGGGAACTCACTTGTTGAAGTTGTGGGCAAGCAGGATATGTCGTCCGACATCCGTGCAGAGTTCGCGCGGGGAGAGGAAAAGAAGCGTAGCAAGACGCGGGAGCAAAACTCGCCGACACAGCCAAGAAGTTGAACAGCGTGAGAAAATGGACAGCATTAGGTTCCGCTCGCTTCTTGCTCGCTTCCCTTTCGGGCGCAGTAAATGAATCGACGACCCAAAATGGCGGAGCCTCTGACCGTATTTTAGGATGGAACGTGACCGGACTGTGCGAAATTAGTCGCCCATTGAGCGAGAATCTCTTCAAGCTCGACGTATTTCAATGCCTTGCGTGCCAAGCGCGTCTGCGTCTTTTCCTCATACGCAAAGCCGAAGCTGATCAGCTGAAAGTCCGAGAACGCTGTGCCCAAGAAGGACGGCCCGAAGGGTACACCTAGGGCGGGTACACCGTTTCCGGCCACGCAGAGTCGATGCTGGGAGAAAGGTGAGGAATCGGACGACTAGCAATAAGAGAGTCCCATGTAACGTTGTCTGGGGGAGATCCTAGCGGGACTTTCAGACGTTTTATTAACTTCAAACAAGGTGTTTAGGTGACTTTGGCTCTCACCAGTGACGATAGGATACCCCACAACCGCTGGTGATTGGATTTTTGTAATGTGAGAAAATGGTCCAGTGACTTGGAAAAAATAAAAATACCTGCAGGACGAGTCGTCAACCCAGCCGCCGGCAAAACCAGTGTATCAAGATTAAACTTCTTCAGAACAAACCGATATCCCGAGTACTTCCGAGGTCGCGGCCTGCTGCGAGGGCAGCAAAGTATGCTGCAGCGAATCCACGAGCCTCCCCGACCCAATGAACCTACAGGGCATAATTAGAGCCGGAGAGTGATAATTGAACAAATGTACGAACTGCGCCTGGTCCTCGAAGCCCGCTGGCTCCTCCAACTCTGGATTTTCGTCATTACAGCTAATTGCAGTACCGGCATCCTCCAGCATTTGAGGCTCTTGGGCGTAAATTCAAACTAGTGGGTTCAATTCTTGTGGTTTTTTGGGTGTGTGTATTTTGGTATGTATCAACTAAGGCGATAGAACCAGAAATATGAATACTTCACTTTTCAACATGGGAAGAGCACATCTCGTTGCAGCTGGCTGTACAAACCACCGTCGAGCAAGGTAGGAAAGAGTGCAATGGAAATATTTAGACATCTGCCTGTAGGATTTTGCTTTATATGTCGAATCTACTCCCCAAAGAGCCTCAAATGCTGGAGGATGCAATATATATATATTGAATTTCTTTCTATCACTAATTGCACATGAATTACTACAGCTATGTTTCATCTCGATCCTGCGGAACTTACCGAGATATGAGCAAATCGGTCGCGGAGAACAAAATCTGCCCAAAATGGGTTTGCGCCAGTCTCTAACCAAAGTTACCAAACCCTCATGACATCCCAGTTTGGGAACCCTGCCATGAGGGTCTGGGCGTAAGCCAACCACTTAGCCGAACCATTGCGCTCAAATCTTGATACTATGGCTTTTTGATGAGCGTGACATCATGATTGATCTCCGGGTCTCGCTTGTTGCTCGACGTCCACCATGTCCATGTCCATCGCTCAACTCGAACTCGCTGTTACCCACCTCGCGTTATGTAACCTACCCTAGCCCCGCGGACATCCACAGCCCAAACACGCTCCACCCGATGATCAGCGGGAAGTGGATGCACTACGGACCCGCGCCTAGTACGCCCACAAACGGCCACTAAAACACCTATCGCTCGCTCGCTGAGTCTGGCGACCTCTCTGAATCTGATGACGCCGTCCGTATGTGGCTCAGCGCGGTGGGCCTATTTTGGTGCGTTCAGTGTTTTGATTCGTGCTTCTCGCCCCGGATGGCGCTGGCGCTCCGGGTTATTTTGAAACGCAGAACAGCGTTGGTTCCTTCACGCGCGCGCGCTCGATTTGAGCCCGTTCATCATCTCGGCGCTCAACTTTCCATCTTCTTTGTTTGGCTGCGCACAGTTCATTCAATATTCCTGAACATCTTAGATTGTAATGGCTCTGATGCAACACCTCCGCCTCCGCCTCGGACTCGAACTCCTGCACTTTCAACGACTGTCGGCGCTCCTCCATCAGCTGAATCCATACGACTTTCTGAATCCCATTCTCTTGCCAGTTCTCTTCCTACAGGCGTCCCGCTCGATCCTCAATCCCCTTCAAATCGCTCCGAGGTCCCTGCCCGCTCCCCTCTTCTCCGTGGGACAAATCTCAGCGGCGCCGCATCCGCACATCAAATCCATATTTTCATCCCCATCCCATCCCCAGCGCCGACACTTCCCGCTCCCGGGGAACGAGGATCTAATCTGCTTAACCGCATTATACAAGGTCTACCATTCGCATTCGACTCGGACGCTGTCTCGATGCTTACAATCGGCGATTAATAATTATAGGAACGGCTGGAAGAGTAAAGCCGGCCTTTAAGCTTACATTGACGTATCGCGTCTACAGAACCACTCTCGCGTCTAAAACACGTATCCTCCCCGTTTACGTTTGTCGTTTGTTGCTTCTATCTCCTTTATGCGCTCCGGAGGCTCGAGGTATGTATGAACCCGCCTTTCTAGATTCGGTTACGATTGATACGAAGAAATACCCTCCCGATATCCAACCTTGAAAATGCCGTCCATAAATCCAATCTGAAACCGACTCAAGTTGCAGGATAGCCTAGGCCAAAGCGAAAGCAGTCAACACACCCAACAAATACCTTTTTTTCTGTTGTTTTAGATCTCCCGCTCTCCAACGGTTACGCATAGGCCACCGACGTAGACGTGCGCGGAAGGTCCAACTACTGTACATGTGCTTCTCTGGTCTTTACTTCCTCTCCAGCCCTCCCTGTGTTGCATTTCAAGCCTGCAACTCGGATCGGAACTTCTAGTAGGCCTAGGGTGGTTTGTGGGCTTGCGGGACGTGTCCTCCCTGCGCAAGCTTTTGAATCCACTTGTGCGCTGTCTGCTGTCCTGTTTAACATCTGCTAAAGCCTCTAGCCCGGATGGTGATATGCATGCGGGTCCTTGCGCCGCGTGCCATTTAAATTGTACAGACAGTCGCCCTCGAGCCCGCCCATCATCGCACCAACGCCAATATGTTCATTCAATTTTGCTGCGAAATCTCGGGGCACTTTATTTCTCGATATCTTCGTTCATACCCCAAAAGAATTATATTCGCAACCCAACTCCTCGATCTCGATCTCCTCCTTCGAATCAGGATAAAACATTCAATGGCGCGCAGGAAAGAAAGAATCCTCGCTGCATGACATTCCCTCAGTCAAACCGGAATCAAGTCGGCGTCCCTCAGCCCAAAAAAATCGAACCCCCAAATCCAAGAATTGGAATTGAAACTACGGATATTCGAACGTCCGCCCGCTCCATCCCGGATTTCTGTCAAATCTCCTCAAATGAAAATCGAACAAAAGGCGCATGTAAAACTGCCGTGCGAAGAAAACGACAAGAAGTACATTAGATAAAGAAAAAACTGCACCCCAGGCAGACTATGCCGTGTACCCCGGTGGCGGGTCATCCGAGAGGCCCAATGCCCACGCACCGTGGCTCTGAGTCTCCAGCTCGCGTATTCGCGCGCGTAATGCTGCTACCTCTCCATCCGTCTCGGTCGTCGGCGGCCCATTCTTGAACTCTCCACCGCGGACACGTTCACGGCTGGAGTGGAGGTTTCCGCAAGCACCTGCGTGCGAGCATCAATTTCGACAATCCTCCCCTGCGTCTTGCGTATTTCTTTCTCGAGATACTGCAGGCGCGTACCGGGAGAATGAGCTGGGATCTCGGGACCGCAGACTGTAGTGCCAGACGTCAAACGCCGAGCGGCGAGACCATACGCGCCTCCACGTTGGTGTCGCGATCGCGTCGGTCCCTTCGGCGACGGCGAAGCCGGAGGACGAGGACCATTATGGTGATAACTGTTGCAACAATGGCTACAGAAACGCCGCCAATTGTACCTGTGGTCAAGGCATTTCTGAACTCCGTTTATGAGTAACAGAGAGGAACGATGGGAATATTGAGGCACCTGTGAATGACCGCGAGATTCTGTTGGGGCTGGACAGACACGCTGGCCTGAACGGAGGATGTGGTGGGCGTCGGAGCGGAGTCGGAGGTCAAGCCGGAAGTGATGGGAAGGGAAGTCAACGTCGAGCTCTGTCTCGGTGACTCTCTTCGTGACATTAATTAAATTAATCTAATCGCGCTGGTGACATAGGCCTACGTTGGTAAACTAGCCACGGTGTTCCTGAAATCCGCATGTAAGTGAAATGGCAGACAAAGGGGAAGGAGCCTTGCGTCTCATGATCAGGCACAAACTGCGTTACACTAGGGTGGCTAAAGATGGTACCATGGTGGATATAGGCCGCCAAGTACGGATCATGTCTAGGTACATACCTTTGTAGGACCGTTGTGGGCGACGCTTGAGACGACCGAGATGACCTGTGGGAAGAGATTCGACTCGAAATGCAGACGTTGTCGTGTTATCACGTACGATGATGCTACGCCCAGCGTCGCACTACTTATACTCGACACGGAGTCGGCGACGGCGACTGTTGACTCTTGCTTCCAAATTTAAGGGTAGTCGATACAGGGAGTTTGAATCCACCGGATCCCTTGCGAGAAGTAAAAGGATCCAGAATAGTAGCAATAGGGGGAAGAAAAGATATCATGGCGGCACAAGGCGAAAGGGAGTGAATAGAGCTTTAGAGGGATACGGAAAGCGGATGTTAAACGGAGGGATCACTAGCCTCTGCATAGGTATATAATGGAGGATTGCCGGTTATATTTTGAGATATCAGCCTTCTGATATGCCGTCGTAACGCAAACGGTGATACTCGGTCGTTATATTTGAAGAAGTGGTTTAGAACGGCGGGTTGGAAGGGCTGATTATCCATGGCTTGGATGCACATTGAGCGCACGTATAAACATAATACAATGCTGTCCTGGGTCTCGACGGCAGGAAGAGAAGACAACTGCAGAGTCTAGGGCTTTATCTAGCGTAGCGCAGATTGTGCGAAGGATCGTGCTAATCCTGTCTCGAGTCTTGATATCTGTCATCCGAGTCCATTCACATGCATGGCCAACGTCGCTGCCAATGACAAGTAGCATCCACGATTCCAGGGCTGCCGCAAGTCTGTTGGGGTACGTACTGGGAATTCATGTGCAGATCTTGAGTCGTGAGTCTCCGCTGGCACTGGGACAACCGCTGTCACAGCGCACTATTGGTACCGTACAATACGGAAGGCGGAAGATATCGCTGCTCAGCGACCAGAGTCGGGCGTGACGGTTCTCGAGACTTGAAGGCTTCGAAAAAGAGAAGGACACGTCATGATTGAGATGCAGTGTGTAATCCTACCTACCTACCTACCAACGTTGACGAGATGAACAAGGGACGGACTGGTGATATACGATGCCGCATGGAAACGGCGAAGACACCGAAGACTCAGCTGCAGGTGGTGGGTAAAGAAAGGTTTGAATCATTGATGATCAAAATTCGATGACGTGACTTTCGCTAGCCCAAGTAATGCAGTTCACCGGGAGAATAAGCACCATTTCTGAAGACCTAATTTTTGATGCAATGCAAGCTCTTCTGCAGTTTATGAGTATGGTCTAGACTTGTCCTTCGGCGCCTTCTTTGATACCTCGGCACGTCAAGACTTCAAGAGTTCAGAATATACTTGCTCTGCTCTATGCCAACCAAGTGATTTGTCCCGTGGCTCCCTCCAGATCTAATGCCTAATTCTCGAGGAATTAACTCCTGCGACCTGAACGCGCTTTGTAATTATAATATCCTTCCGATGTCAATCCGCTGCGCATATCTACTTAGTCCATATCTCGTGTAGATGTATAATCTAGTCTCTGTACATTCTTCGCGTCACCCTACGCGCGGAAAGTAATCCAACCGACATTGCGCGGACCGCTAAATCGGGGTTCCCGAGCAGTCTGAAGTTTGAACCCGGATTCGAGCCACGCGTTTACCCCTGATTAAATTCAATTCGTCATGATCATGCGCAGCTTGAGCTCCCATCATAAAGGTAAAGTTTCCAAAGTCAACCCAGCTTTCCCCGGATCCAGACCCAGTCCCGCTTCGACCCAATTCCGCTGGCCCCGAACTTTGAGACGATCTACTGGTATTATCTCGGCCTGCGTCGCGCGTCCAAGGGTTTGTTGGGCTTTGAATTGCGAACTCTCGAATCTCGAGTTCAGTCTTCCAGATCGTGGCAGAATTTATTCGCTTCGAGCTCTGGAAATCGATCTCACCAAAGCTTACCGAATGTCAATGCTTTCCACCGAGGTGCAACGTCGTAGCCTCTATGGATTCCAAGCATATCTTCACATCCGCACCTGATGAGCGGATAAAAACTCCAACATCGGTTGCCCAGATCGTAGACAGCATTTGGCAATCGTTCTACATCTCGTACAACCTTGGACAGACGAATACATTCAGCCTCGACCCTGAAATTCGAAATTCGGCCGTACTTGTACGCAAAGTCAAAGCAAGTTTATGTGCTTCGGATGGTTTTCGTCGATCTCTCCTCCGCAACTCAAATCGAAAGAGTTGATATTTCTCGACACACAGCTTTCCGCGCTCCTCTCGCACAGATGGAACGATCTCGTTCCCGCGCACTACGCCACCGGCAGGCGGAAGATCCAAGACTAACCATCAATCTGTCGTGTTTCTCTCTTCGCTTCGGCTCAACTTTGCTTGGCAGTTCGATCTTCTAGCCGGCGTTGTAGGGTAGCTGGTTCGACATGTTCTGCTGCACAAACCACTGGCATGGCATGGCGTTTAGAAGCAAGCCCCGATCACAGCTTCTCTTTGTCCATGACATGCGCACTGCAAAATCTGTGCTCTGTGTTCAATTTCTTTGGCAGTACATACATAAGACCTTATAATTTTCTCAGTTTGAACTGAAGTATCAGTCTGCCTCTGGACCTCATTCTCTCCCAAGAATGCTCTTCTCGCTAACCGTACTGCTAAATGTAATGGTCCACCACTTTTCCAGACGGACTCGCGAATGCTGACCTCAGTGACTGGTTGAACATTCCACAACTATCAACCACCGTGACAATAAATAAGGGCATGGGTCCATCATCGCTACTCTCAAGCCTCAGGCCTCAGGCCTCGCGCAGTACTCTGGATTCTAGAACTTTGCCAGCCGCACGAGCTCCTCCGCCGCCTCACCTGCGCGCGCTACCCTCAAAGCTGCCGCCATCTTAGCCGCGTTCTCCGCCAGGACAGTACCCCTGGGCCCGCGCGCATCGTCGAACGCGGCCTTGAACTCAGCCGACGCGTCAGCGACGGTGCCGGTGATGGTAGGCCCACCGCGGAGCGCCGGCGCGAGCTGTGTGCCGGTGCGGACCTGCATGAGCTCGATTGCGACAGGGTGCGCGCCTAGCCTGAGGCGAGGAGCGCGGCGTTCACGGGCTGCTCGGCATTCGTGGGCCAGATGATCAGCGGGATGCCTTGCGAGAGGGATTCGGAAATGGAGCTAAGGTTGGTGGGATGTCAGTCAATCATCGCATCGTAGAGAAAATGGGAATGGAGTGGAAGGGAAGAGAGGAGAACGCACTTCCAGCCGCCGTGCGTGAGGAACCAGCCCAGCGCTGCGTGTTGCAGGATCGCGCGCTGCTCGACCCAGAACTTGCAGATGAGGCCTTTACCGCTCGCGTTCACGCGCTCGATAAGCGCGTCGGGGAGGGAGGCCATCTTTCCGCCCAGGGAAAAGACGAAGGGGAAGGGCGTCTCGAGCGCGAGTAGCGTGTCCACAAGGGCCTCGATCAGTTGGGGTGTTGCTACCGGGAACCACACCGACCTGACTTCGCCGTGAGATATGGAATAAGTAGCCAGAATGTTATAGCGCACCCAAAAGATATGTAGAGCACGGACTTGTGACCGTATTTCTGTAACGCACCATCCAAGAACCCTTTCAAAACCTCGTTGGTCGGCCCGCTGGATGGCGCGTCGGTCCAGCACGACTCGTGCGCCTGCAGTCCGACGGTGAACAGCTCTTGTCCGCGCGCTCGGTGGAACTCCCTGCACTGCGGCACGCCAATGGGCTCGATGCAGGTGCTGCTGGCAGCGAAGATGCCGTCGACAAGCTTTCCGAGCTTTTGCGCCGACACCAGCATTGCCGCCATTTTGGGAGCGGGGCCAGACCCGACTGCTATGCGCTCATAGTCGTACATGTCGGGGACTCCGGAACCTTTATGACTGTCCCGGAGAGCTTGTCGCTCCCGTTCCACGCTTGGGCGACCTGAAACGTGCGCTCAGCAAGCGGGATGCTGCGTATGTAGCTCGCAGATGCTCACCTGGTCTAAAATCTCCTCCTGGGAGCGCCCCTGGCGCCGCGCATCGTCGTCATATATCTCCTGCGCTATCGCGGCGAAGTCGTAGTCGGTTAAATAGGCCGGCATGGACGCCAGCGAACACGATAGCCATAGGAGCATTTTGCAGTCGGGGCCTATGATTTTTTTGGTTGGTTCAATCACGAATCCACCGCAGAAAAAGTCCATCTGTGGGCCCCGATTAGCGCATGCTGAGGGTTGAGTCTGACGAGAAGAGGCGTACGTGGATTGCATGCGGTCTCGGCCACTCCTCGCTCCCCTGCGCGAGCTGGGGGAGCGTTTGCATCCACCCACCTATGATCTGACCGAAGGCCTCCTTGATCGCGGCGGGCGAGATATGCAACGACATCCTAAATAAGATTCGATCCGAATTAGAAACACGCAGATACCACGCTTGAATGAAAACCCCATTGACTCTTTGTCCCCGAGGCCGATGATGCGGAGTCTAGCAGCATCGTACGTCAACGTCTTCAGCTCAGCCTCCATTTGTGCGACTGGTGCAGTAATAAAGTCAGCGTACATCCCTCCACCAGCACAGAGACAACGAACCGAACACATTGTGCTGAACGAGGCTGATGACCAGAGTGGGATCCTTCTGCAGCATTTGTGTGGCGATGTAAAGATAGCTGACAGTGTGTCCCCAGGACGGGACGAGCATGGCGGCAATGTGGTGAGCGGTCATTTTTAAGAGTACTCAAAACAGTCACTGAATCGGGGGAGGAAAGATATTGAGATGCAGCCTCGCGCTGCTTCTTTTATCACCCACGATGCTGCCGTAGCGTACGAGGCACGGCGCGTTTTGGTTCAACTGTTCAATTCATGGATGCCGCACAGCCGCGTCACTGATCGGAATTTGGATTCGCATTGGCCGCGGCTTGATGGCGTTGGTTCAAGCTGACGTGAGAGCACCGTGAAAACTTCTCAAGCTGTCGCATCGTGTACGCAGTTGGAGTGGCAAGTGCGGGTACTGTGCGGGTGGAAGTGGAAGGGAGAGCTCACTCCTAGATCACGAAATTCTGCTTACGTCCCGATTCTGGATGTCCCCTGATCCGTATGGAGTCGGGTTGAGGCTTCTTGGGTTGAGTCTTCTTGGTATGTGCCATGCGCTGATCTCGCAAAGTGGATCGATGAACCACGGACCCGTGCCTACCCGCACCTAGAACCGGGCAATAAAAATCTGTCTTTCAGCCTTTCAGAAACATTTTAGGGCACCTTGAAACTCCCACTTTTCCGGAGTGCTTCTTCGCTCATTTTCAGCTCAAGTCTGCACTAAGAGCCCAGGGTCCTCGCACCGAATTTCAGCGTCGCTCCTGATATGGTGCTTACTTTCGGCTGGCAGTGGCTGGCCCATCTCCAACCTATCTCTTAAATCCCACCTTGCATCGAGTCGAGTCTGGCCGCCTCCGTTTTCATCCGTTCTTGCTCGATTCTTGTCTCTGCTACTTCCCCAAGAGCTTGAATTTCACGTGCCCACTTTTCTCGGTCTTGAGTTCAGGTGAGCCAGAAATGACTTGGAATTTCCCACGCGTTCGAGGGAGGTGGAGGTTCAACTCCCGGTGGCCATATCAAGGTTTTGTTTCATCTTCTCTCTCGTTTCCTTTGTTTGGAGCCTGAAGGGCAGCTCTTCCCAGCGGTTACTTGATAAGTGATCCAACTTGATATCGTTCAACCTGCCAATACATGTCGGCATATGTGTTCGCCCGAGACCCTCTTCCTCTGATTTATTAAGTGGGAATATTTATTGTAATTTATGGTCCGACATCAAACCCATCCCCAACCACTTCCGAATACCTGAATTAAGAACCACAATGGGGTCGTTCACAGTAGACTTTTTTGCTCACTTTTTGTATTCCCTCCGTTTTTTTCCGTTTTTTCCCCGCTTTGTATAATTTCCACATGCAAAAAGGGTCTAAATCCAGAAAATCTAGGTCCAACACGCATATTAGATGGAATCAGAAGGAAAAAAAAGGAAGCAAAAAGGGCCAAAAAAAGGCTACTGTGAACGTTCCAGTTTTCAGCTCCCTTTTCTGGCCCTTTTTCAGACTCTTTTTGGCTCCCTTGTTCCATTGCATGCAGTCTGGGTGCTCCTATGCTCCTCAAAGGTCACATAGCACCTCAAATGTTCAAAAAGGACGGGGTGAATTTTCTGGATTTTATAGCTCACTCGGTTACATTTATCTGCCAAACATGAAAAAGGGCTACTGTGAATGACCGTACTGACTTATGAGTCTGAATGAAATAATTGACTTAAATGTGAAATGAAAACCCAGGCAAGCTTTTTAGGTGAGCCAATCTTATCGAACTGAATATACATGAGAATGAACAGCTCTTGATTCTCGCAATGCCACCTTCCATTTTGGGCTGCACAGCGTCCCGTAAACAGGGCCGGCGTAAAATCGCGAAGCTGAGACGTTTACGGCCCGCTCCTGAACATCAGCCTTTTGATATTTTGATTGCGCCTTGTTCCGGCTTGTGGGCTTGGCAACGCTAAGCGACAAGCTGCAGCTCAAACAAGGCCGCAAGTCAAGAAATAACCCCCTTCCGAGGTGAGGATTGACTGCGATACAACAACTAGGCTCTATAATTATTAGCACATGCCCCAGCAGATGCAGCAGTACGCAAAAGCCCTAGGAAAACTTGCTATTTTTGGACGAGACCTCTGAGCTTGTGAAATTCGGACATATGTAGGTTTGTCACCTTGTGCGTTGCCGGCTTTTCGGGCCTTTTTATGAGGTCTTTTTTCGTTACAGCTGTTTCCGAAACCTTGAGACAAACTTTTATTTTGCCAGCGCCGAAAATTTTGATGGCTGCTAAGGATTACCAGATCTGGCGTCGGATCAGCTATATTAGACATCTGCCAGCGGCCAAAAATTCTGCGGCGTCCACACAGAATGCAATCTCAATGTGCTCTGCCCGGAAAGTCCAGTTGCAAAAGAGCTGAGGGAAGGCGCATCGGCTGACGCGAAGGGCAGCTAGGCAAAACTGAGCGGAGTGATAGATTCTGGCGCTTCGGCTGTCCTCGGTTAGGCTCGGCAACACCCAAACGGGCAATCCTTAGCAGCCATCAAAATTTTCGGCGCTGGCAAAATAAAAAGTTTGTCTCAAGGTTTTCGGAAACAGCTGTAAATATTCCCACTCTTTGTCGCTACTCTCAAGAATCGGGGCACTCACAAGGATTTAGGCCACAGTTTCAGGCTAGTCACTACTTCTTGAACTTCAGTTTAGTCCGTAGTTTTAGTTTTAGTCAAGTCATAAGATTGCAAGTCGCAAGTGCGTAGTCTCAAGTCCCATTTAAAATTAATCGCCGGTTGCCGGCATCGCGATTCGATCATAAGTTAATATCTATTTTTGCTTCCACACCCGAAGCCGTGGCTATCACTGTAGGCAGTTGAGCAAAAATATATGGCCCTGTACACTTGTTGTGGGTAGTTGATCCTTTTTTCAGCACCCACAGTCATCAATGGCAGTGGACATCCTGCGGTTCCTTCTGTCTTTGAGACATTTGACCCCAGGACAACACCAAAATTTGCTCAAGTAAATCCAGGTCCAATTTTCCTCCTTCATATCAAATATTTCTGAATTTAGCCGCTGAAGGACGTCCGGACCCAATTTATGTTGATGCATGAAACAGCATCACAAGTGTCCCAGATGGGAGCAGAATTTTGCACATTTCATAGAGAGATACAATAACTTATTCCCCTGTGATCAGGAATGGCAATTCTTCTGTGGTTGAAAAGGGCCGTAAACATTTGTTATACATCAATAAAAAACAGTTCAATTAACAAACACTGGTGGGATATTTGAGAGGAATTGAACTGATTAGAGAAGACTATCATCAACCCAGCCCAATTTTTCAATTTTTATCGCTGCTTTGCAGATTTTATATTGAGATAGAGATAGGGGCAAACTTCCCGTTTGGGTCATCGGCATGCCTCGGCCCGAAATCAAACCGTGATTGAGACTTTGGACTAAGAACCTAATACAAAACGTGTGAATAAAGACGATAAATAATGCCATACTTTTTCGGGCTTGTTTGGCCTTGTACAAGGTCACAAGTCAAATGTCAAAAGTCTGATGAAACAGCCGCCTTGAAATTTTTTACAATCCAGAGACGGTGCGGGACAGGTAAAAATACGGTTATTGTCGCAGAATTGCGGGGCGGATACTTACAACTGAAATTTGATCTAAAACGGTTTGAACGCGTTCAGGACCAATTTAAGAGCAAAAATCATCTCAATGATCCACGGTTTCCCTTCGCATCAATCTTGGACGAGATTCTGACTTCCAACAGTAGCCTGATCATGAGCCTGATCACTCCCAGGTATGCACTCTTGCACAGATGGTTTTCCCAAATGACACTCAAGATCTCACCTTCTGGTGGAAACCTTCAGCGCGCCGTACATGGCCGTCAAAACGCATGGATGGACGGTTGCAGCTGCAACAGTTTTGTAAAAGAACCATCCAATTTCTAGTGACGGGACCCGGAAGGCAACCGCAAACGGCACCCGTCAGACCCGCAAAGACGGCGATGGTGTGTAGCCTTACTTCTTTTGCCCGTGTCATGTTCTCTTAACTTCCGCTGGACATCGGTCGCACGTAACACTGCTCTTTTCCCCAGGCCCCGTCCATCAACCTGCCCCGATGACCTTATAAATGTATAAATGTCCGGTACGCAGTCGGCGACTATATGCTATGTTTCCACCCTCAGAGTAAACCTACGGTCACTACCTAATAGGTTGTAAAGTATCAACTTCAGTCCAGTATCAACACATGCTGTGCATCTAAAGAAAGACGTGAGATTCACTTCTCTGATCTCGGCGTGATGACCTGCGAAAGGGAATGTGAAAGTATTCTCACTTGATTCCCACTCTTTCTCGCCCCAGACCTCATGATCGTATAGTATGTACAAGAGCGCGGCGAGGCGCTTCGCGCCCACCACTTCGGTTGAGCTTGAAACTAAATTGTTGTGCAGCGAAAATTTGACCGTAGTCGACTGTCTTCATTAACCGAGCAAGCTGTAAATAAATCATAAACCAATTTCCCACCTGCAAACAGTGAATTCCCATGTCTTGAGTATATGAAGGAGAAGTGATGGATGCTGATTGTGTGGAGTCGGACATCAGACATGGACCTAGGAGCCGGCCCTGCGGATCGCATCGAAGCAATCATCACAGGGGTCAAACAACGGTGCACGTCAAATTGAAGCTTCACAGGGCACCTGCAGGGGAATGATGCATGGCATGTCGTTTCCCTTTGTCATACCTCGTCTTTGTCTCTGGGAATGCAACGTGTCGTAGCTGTGTGAATTCATCACTCGGCTCAGTTCGGAAGCTGGTCTCGCACCTTCCACGCACCAATTCCAAGGGTGGGGGGTATTCCTACCTCCCAAACCTCAGGCTGGTGTCAAGTAATTTATTTGCCGCAGACTGGACGAACAGAGTCAATTTTAATCCCCCCAACTGTCGATCGCCGACTTGGTATAAAGTCTTGACTTGATGGTTCCCACGGGACAAGGGAACCAGCATAACGACATGCGGTGACATTACAGCCACCTTTGGTGCTGCCTTGGTAAGTGCCCTCACGGCACTTCACCGTTACATCCCCCAGCTTTTGCCCCCTGTGTCAGAGATGACACTGACAGCGAAGATTGAAAAGGCTTCGAGTAGACAGACAGACAGTCGTAATTTTATAAAGAGGCACCTGTCACCGGGTGAACTACAGAGAGATAATTGCTGAAGAATGGTTAAATATAGAAGATGTAAGTGGTTCAGGCCCAGTATCGTGAGGCTAGTTCTTCTGGCATTCGGTTCAGAGAGAGGTTCAGAGTTCATAGTGAAAAGCGATTGAACCCATGATTCGAGCCAAATTGTGGAGGGTGTTTGTGCGGGAGCGGTGGATTGCGTCGAATGAGAGCCGACGTCGAGGTCCACCGGTCCCTCATCCCATTATTTCCCGGCGATATTTCATAAAGATGGAGACAACATTTGTCAACTTGAGGGTGGCCCATTCAGAACACTCAATAAATAAGTCGAACCTGATTTTGGGGGCATGCTTCGGCAGGTCGACAAGAAGAACCCACAGGTCCTAAGCAGATTCACTAAATTCGGATTTGTCGTGTGATATGCCGAGTGACTCCCGGCCTCGCTCAGGCTTGTAACTCGACATGAATCCGCAGCGAGAGATTCCGAAAAGAACCCTTCTGACAATCCCGAGAATTGATATTTCTATTTCGATGCAATTCTCCCACCTCCACGCTCCGCCGCGGGTCAATGACAAAGTACTATCACACAGTCTAGTCTAGTGGCAGCGCCTCAGTGTTTATCCTGGACCATAACCACCACCAGAAAGTGCACTCTCCACCTCCCAATCTGACAACGTTATGGATTCCACCACATTAGTCACCAGCGCGGCTATCGTACTCGCTGGCTCACTCGCAATCTATCAACTCGGAAAGCCCAAACCTCTACCACTCATTCCCCACAATAAGCTTCCTTGGTTCAAAGGGGACACCCCGTTTCTTGTGAAGATGGGGAAAGAAAAGCCAGGCCTCAGCTATGCGTTCGATGACACCGCGATACGCCTCGGACCGGTATCTCAAGTGGGTTAGCGCAGTCTCGTCCTAATCGTCGTCGCTGATATTGCTTGCAGCTCGTCCTTGGACTCGGATCATCTTGGGTTGCTAAACTCTTCGGCCTCGGGAAGGCCATCGTTATTCTCGCTGTGCGTCCAGCCATCAGCTCCGTAACTCTATAAATTGTCATACATCGAATTTAGGATGCGCAGGAGGCGCAGGATATCCTTTTTTTTTTTTTTTTTTTTTTTTTTGGTGGTACATTATGCAGGAGCAACTAACAATAGGTTAGCCCGCCTGTTTGTAAAGTGTGAAATGTTAATTCCGTAGAGAGTGGCTTCCACCACCCAGAGAAATGCCTTCCGCACGCCCGAAGGGCAGTGTGGGACTCCGCGTTACCCGATTCCTCGGCTGTTGTGTCGCCGGGACGGGGTCCTCGGTGGGAACGCGCAGCTACCCACTAAAACTCTGGGTTCACGCAACCAATCGGTCGGCAAACTCTGTTCATTGTCCAGGGTGTTGGACCAGGTCTCGAGGACCAGTTTGGGGGCCAGCGCGGGGTGTTTGCCTTTGCGCGGCCGGTTCGCTAGTACTTTATCCATTTGTAGTCGTTGATTCACAGCAAATCTAAATTTGTTCATGATTTCTTCTTCGGAGGCCGGTTCGCCGTCCCGATCGATGACGCGTTCATTTCGGAGTCTCCAGATTTGGTATGCGGACTCGGACATCAAGATCCGGTATAGCCGCTGCGCGCCACGTTTTATCTTGCCGCCGTCGTCTCGAAATTCTGCGAGGCCGCAGCCCAGGATGGTACCCAATGACACCTCGGGCCATGTGGTTTCTTTCTCTAACCACAGGGTCTTGGCTGCTTTCCATATCAGCTCTTGCCCAGGACTCTCGCACCCCACCATTATGTGCTCCAGGTCTTCAAGCACGTCACAGTCTTTGCATATTGCGCGGTCCCCGCATTCTGGTATGTGGGACCAGTATGACCCGATCTTATGTGCGTTATGCATACTTTTCCAGAGGAATTGTGCCGGTCGCGGAAGGAAGTCCTTCGAGAGGATAGAGTTCCATATATCGGCATTTGACACATGTCGGCCGAAGGATTCGTATACCGCGTCCCGGATAACCTCAAGCTTTTTATCGGTTGAAGCCCGGGGGGGTAATTTCTTAGTTTTTTCCTCCCTTATGCTGCGATGCGCAGGATATCCTTGTCAATCGAGGTAGCGAGTTTGACCGATCGAAAGGGACCTCCCTTAAGTATGTCTATGGGTCTACGCTATCCGCATGATCATCAGTATACGACACTGACTTCGCATAGCTTCTCAGCCACAATCCGGGAGGGAATGCTCGGCCTCCAAACGGGGGAGCAATTCAAGCACCACAAGCGATAGTGAGTCCCCGGCACGCCACTGTCCCCGTTCTAAAGTCTCGTAGCCTCGCGATAACCATGACTAACCCCTACCTGTCCCGCATGACACCCCGAATGGTTGAGCATGTGCAGGAGCTGGTCGACCTTTGGGCCATCGGTGCCAGGCGGCTCGGAACGGGATCCTCTCCGGACGTCGCCATCAACGCTAGCAACGACCTCACACTCCTCAGCGTTGATATTATCGCATCCATCACGTTCGGTACATCCTTCAGCGGCGTCAAGTCTTCGTTGGATTATCTCGAAGCGAATCCTTCCGCAGGACCCTCCTCTCGCTTAGAAATCCCCCAACTCGTCGTTGATCTTGAGGTGTTGTCCCACACGATCGCAGGCGGCAGACGGTTCCCAATACGCAGCCTCCTTCCCTGGTGGACACGAAACTTCAATCGTAAATGGCGCAAAGCGATTGACAGAATCCATGATACCCTCCGGAGACGGCTTCAGACGGCTCGAGCAGAGTATACATTGCTGGCCAAGGGTCCAGAGAAACCTGCCGCCCATAAAGCTGACAACGTGCTCGACATAATTCTGGAGCGTGAGAGGGAGGATGAGTCGAAGGGAATTGCGGCCCTCACCGAGTCGGAGATAATCGACGAGCTGACGACTTATGCTTTGGGTGGATCTGAGAGTACGTTTTATTCTACATAACTTTGAGACTTGACTCTTGACATCCATCGTTTGCCAATTTTAGCCACAGCAACCACAATGCAATGGGCACTTAAGACTCTATGCAAGCACCCAGATGTCCAACACAACCTGCGCTCAGAGCTCTTGGACAACCTGCCTGCAATCACCACGCGCCCGCCGACTTATGCTGAAATTTCGGACGAAGCCAACCTCCCTTACCTCTCTGCGGTGTTGTACGAAATTTTGCGATGTGCGAGAACTGCACCCGCTACCACCCGCGACGCAACGCGCGACACGGTACTGCTAGGATATCCTATTCCCAAAGGGACTCAGGTGTTTCTGGTGCTTGGGTTGATGCAACAGCTCGAGAGCGACGCGTCCAAGGACATCACAGACGGTCTGGACTCTGTGCGTAGCCCGTCCAGCAAGCGGGGGAGGAAAATTGGATATTGGTCGTCGTCGGACGTCCATTTGTTCAACCCGGACAGGTGGTTGAGGCAGGACGGATCATTTGACGCGAACGCTGGTCCGTGGTTGCCTTTCTCGACCGGCTTCAGGGGATGCTTCGGACAGAAGTTGGCTGTGAGTATCTCATGCTCACTAGTCTACATACATCACATATACTAAATTCTGTGTTGTTTCAGCTTACCGAACTACGCCTGTTCCTGGCGATCGTTCAAATAAACTTCTTCCTCGATGCACTCCCGGAGGAGCTGAACACATGGAAGTCGCGTGAGAACCTCACCAACCACCCCGCTCAGTGCTATGTCCGACCCATCCCTTGGGAGAAGATGGAGAACGACTTGGCTTCCTAAATGTTTCTCGCCGAAAACTAGGTGTCCGGAAACCGGACTCGAAACAATATTTGCCTTGCGGACACCGATGGAGAACATTGTTCAAACGTGCCTTTTCTGATCTATATTTTGATCTTTTTCGTGTCGATTTCATGTCAACTTGACGAAAGACAATCAAGTATAATATATGTTGGCACAATTTGCGCTTCAACGAGCATCAACGTGTGTACGTTATTGGAAGGAGTCAGAGGGATGCGGAAAATGAATACGATATCGCGATCGAGACCGCGCTGGGCCATCTTCCGTGGCCACCACTACCCTCTCGAAAGAACTCACTCGCATGAGGATCTGAGGGAGTGGAGGTTCCATTCCTCCTCATTGCGTCGGGTGCTCGAGTCTTGTTTCCTTTTTGGCTCCATTCTTTTGTTCCTTGTCTTTCTGTTTCGTTTTTGTGTGTAATCAGTTCCATCCATCCTGAGGTGCCCCTGTGCTAGCAGTTGGCTAGCAGAAGAGGTTTCGAGGCCGCTTCACGGCCAAGCAGCGCTTGTAAGTTTACGTGTTAGCTTGCACAACTAGCTAACACTGGCAGGTGTTGGGCTGTGACCGGCAGGTCAACAATGCGCCGTGCAAAGTAATTCACGATGCTCAGTTCCCGCAACGGAGTTTGAGGCTGACTACTTCCGGTCAGTGCTGGTTTCTCCGAAACAATCAGATTTAGTTCAGAACAAATAAATCTGCTCGATGAATGACAAATAAAAAGGTAGGTACCCTTTTCGCAAGTCCCTCTCCATTCCCTCGTGGACGCATGAAACACCACCTCGGAATTTTTTTTGTCCAGATCCGACGGCTAGCGCAGCGACGGATGCAGGATTGCTCGTGCAGCGCCTTCCCGGGAGCGACCTAGAAATCACGAATTAGCTCTGCCACAAAATCGAGGGAACATAACGTGAATCCCGACGTACCATCGGGAGAACATGCTCGTTCCGGTCAATGAGACATTCCATAAGCACGGGTTTCGTGTTGTCGTATGCAAGGAACTCTGCCATCTTGGCGGGCAGGTCCGCGGCCGTCTCGCAACGCAGCGCATGGACGTTCATTGCATGCGCAAGCGCGACAAAGTCAGGGTTCTTCATCTCCGCGTGTGAGTGGCGCGCGGAGTAGAACATATCTGCTCGGGTCAGTTGAATTTGAATTCATCTAGCCAGAGTGCAACTTGGATACGCACCCTGCAGCTGGAGGACCATGCCCTGGAAATCGTTGTTGAGGACGAGGACCTTGACGCCAATGCCGTACTCCGCGGCGGTGGCGAGCTCCATACCGGTCATACTGAAGGACGCGTCGCCGTCGATGTCGACGACGATCTTGTGCGGCGCAGCAACCTTTGCCCCGATCGCGGCCGGCAGCCCAAAGCCCATCGTCTGTACGCGTGTCAGGACATTTTTACTGTGAAAAGAAAATCAAGAAACGCACCCCCAACCCGCCTGAGGTGACCATTGAACGCGGGTGCGTCCAGCGATAATGCTGCGCAGCCCACATCTGGTGCTGCCCGACGCCAGTCGCAATAATGACATCCGCCTTACGATCCCTACACTGCGCGTCAAGCGCCTCCACGACCTCCTGCGGCTTCATGCGCGCGCCAGCCGCACTCGGCGTATATGTGAACGGATAATTCGTTTTCCACGCCGCCAGGTCTGTAAACCACGCCTCGCGCGGGCTGCTCCGGATGTGGGGCAGTAGCGCGGCCATATTCCGCACCACATCGCCCAGCACAGGGATCGTGGCCTCCACAACCTTATTCACATTCTTCGGCATGATCTCGAAATGAATAATCCCGCCGCGCCCCTCGCTCGCAGCCACCCGCGCCGCCGGAGCAAACCCATCCACCCTCCCCGTGACTCGGTCATCGAAGCGCCCGCCCAGCGCGATGATCACGTCCGCGGTCTGCATCGCGCGGTTCGCGTACGCGGCGCCGTGCAAGCCAAGCATATGCAGACTCCGCGCGTCCGTCTCATCGAACGCGCCGAGGCCCTGAAGCATGGTGCAGACTGGGATGTTGCCCTGGTCGGCGATCTGCGCGAGGAGCACCGGGCCGCGCGCGCTGGAGAGGACACCTGCACCGGGCGTAGATGATGGGACGCTGCGCCTGGTTGATGAGCGCGGCGGCCTGCAGGATGAGAGCGGGGTCGGCGGCGGCTCGGGCAGCGCGAGGGGTTGGTGGGGAGCCCGAGCGCGAATGGCCGGGGGTTGTGTGCCTGAACGGCAAGGCAGCGCGGAGGATGCCAGCGGTAACGTCTTTGGGCAGGTCAACGAGAACGGGACCGGGGCGGCCAGACGTGGCGATTTTAAAGGCCTCGTTTATGCGACGGGGGAGCTCGGCAATGTCCTTGACTAGAACATTCCACTTTGTGCAAGAACGCGAAATTCCGAGGATGTCTGCCTCCTGGAACGCATCCGAGCCGATAGCTGATGTAGCTACCTGTCCTGAGAACACGACAAGCGGAATTCCGTCCGCCAGGCGTCCTGCATCGGAGTAATGACATTTGTTGCGCCAGGCCCGGAGGTGACGAGCACGACGCCAGGCTTGCCGGAAACACGGGCATACCCCTCCGCCATATGGCCCGCGCCCTGCTCGTGGCGTGGTAGCACGAAGTCAAAATGCGGGGAGTTGTAGATGGCGTCGAAGACGGGGAGAATTGTGCCGCCAGGATAACCGAAAACCTGCTTGACGTCGTGCCGCAGCATCATCTCGTGGAATATTTGCCCGCCGCTAAGACCAACAAAAGAATGGTCCAGGGTTCGAGGAGAGGACGTCCGTAATTCGCACGCGGTGGGTGCTGGAGCTGCATTCAGGGGGAATTCTGCTGAAAGCC
>JARJLF010002077.1:0-51258 GCA_029378395.1 Mycena leptocephala | reverse complement strand
CCCTTTTATTCCGGACGTAAGTGTTCTAAGTTCCCCGTAGCCAACCCGCAACCTGACAGCGATTCTTCGGGGGAAACGGGACGCATACCACGCCTTGAATCTTCTGCATCAGATGCGTGGAGCGTCGAATGAATGTCGAGCGATGCCAAGTGCGCACGAAGGCTTCCCGACAAGGTGATACGTGTCATGGAGAGACCTTCTCGCTGATAAGCCTTGACATACCCAAACGCAGATGGCCTCAGAAAAAGTTTACTCCAAGTTCTGACCCTGAGTCCGAATCCGAAGCTTCTGATTGGTTGCGGACTACTGTTATGTAAAACTTGGGGAGAACCATATTTGAGTAAGTGTACACGCGCTACCAGTTAATCGTTATGCGCTGTCAGGCTTCGGGATTATTCGACGGAAACCTATCTGATGGTTGTAACATGTATACTAAGAGCACCGCGAGTAGACGGTGAACTGTCTTTCTCGGGGAACGTGTTCAAGCCCTGTTACGCGTTACCTAAGATGTTCATTTTACGAAGTGTTCAGATCACGCCTTGGACTTTAGACTGTTACCTCCGGCTAAAGTGTTCACTCGTTCCAAACACCACCGAAGACCTTACGGAGTGCGAGAAGGCGGTTACGACAAGCACAAGCCGAATAGGATTATCCAATACAGCATGGGCAGAGATGACAAGTGAAAAATATCAGTCTCATCGTACCAAAACTATGATCAACAATGAGCCAAGAAACAACTTTCAAAATTTCCGACTGGATTGGAAAAGAAAAGTCCATGTCCACCGCGCCGCCACAAGTCCACAAAATGGTGGAGGAAGAATTCACTGTGCCACAGCAATTTTAGTTCCCTCCTCCCCGCGCCAACGCTTCCCCTTGCCAAAATGTTGAATTTCACGTTGCGGCGGGTTTTGCTGTAAGTCGGAATGACAGTTGGGCTCGCTCGCTCAAGGGATGCAGAGAAATCTGATCCTGGAGAGGAACCCTCACCCCACCTGCACCTCTTGGTTGTGGCCAGCATGAGAAATTGCGACCTCGTGCTACCGGGGACCGTAGCACTAGTAGATATTTTCTGACATTTTTTGAAAACTTGGCATATTTTAGAATCATTTTTCCAGCTCTTTTCAGGACTACAAAAAATCGACTGTTCATTTGCCCAGTATTACCGTTATGAGTGTTCCAAGTGTGCACAGAGGTTCGCGTTACGCGTTACGTGAACACTTGGTCGAATTAAGTAATAGACGGACTTCGGCGCTAACTCACTCCTATTCGGGGTAGGGAGTCGACCGTCGGCGTGGTTTTGACATACGACCCGTGGGCCTGGGTCCCATTCTGTTCCATTCCTCGGGGTTCAAACTGCTAGAATAGGACAATGCCAGGGACGAAATGAAGGCCGTTACCCCAGCCGAGGGTCTGCTCCCGGTTCCAAGAGACAGGGACGCTTGACGGTCAAAATGTCATGACTGTCCCCTCTCTGACTCAATGGGCTGAGAGCTTGGTTGAGATTGTTATTGGACTTTAAGTCATGTGCCGCGGACTTGGAGCCGTTCTCATAACGTGTTTTGACGGAGTTTGAGAGAGTAGTATGGGTATCGCTCTGGGGCCAGGTGCGTCTTCCCCGGTCCTTTGTTGCCCCTTCTCTTTCATTCGAACCTATTGTGTCCTTTCTGTTCTTTACTTTCCTACGCTGGACCTCATCTGCCTCGTTCGCGAAGACTTTTCCCCTCATTTCCCATCCTATGTGCTGTAATTTTTGCCAATCGCTCCTACGCGTCGACTTATTCTCATTGAACAGAGGTTTTTATTCTCACACCTCCTCAAGGTGTTCTTCTTCAGCTCCCTACGCATCGCGCATCGACCGTCCCGCGCATCCAGTGCAGATTCCCTGCACGCACAAGATGATCTTCGATTTTCCGACTGCGCTATCAAGCTCCCGGGCCACTCGCACCTCGAGTATCGCCCCCTCAGCACCTCTACGGTCGCTTGCCCGCTCCCAGGCCTCGACGACGCGGCGCCCGAGCACCACGACCCGCGTTGAAGCAGTTGTCGGCTCTACCTTCTGCAGACACGGCGACCCGCGTTGCAGCGGTCGTCTTCTTCCGCGAGCACCACACAGCCTATTTTGTCTACATCTACGACAAGTTTCTTCGTCCGCCTTTCGATGTCCACTTGAAATCAGGCAAGTAAGATCCTCATTCTCGAGCTCGACTCGATCGTTGGAAATTTTAATTTTACTGGTGCGTAGGTGTCTTCTTTTCCTGCACGAACTCGGCTATTTTCTTCTCATTCAGGTAGCTATATTTCCAACGTCTGCGCTGCGTCTTCGTTCGCGCGCGTTCAAAGTTCAACCCTGCTAGGCTTCGCTCCTCTTCCTTCCTTTCTTATGTCCTTGCCTTGGACTTCGACTTCCAGAACAATTTGTCCTTCAATACTCCCGACATCGCGCTGCATTCAGGCTTCAGCATGCATTGGCTCCGGAATAGTAAGCATGATCCTTGTTAAATCTTCTTTTTCCCCTTATATGATGCTCTTTGATTCCTCCTCTCCGCCCTTTTCTTACCCTGTGTGCTATCATCTGCTCTTCCGTGCATTCACTGCAGGGCGGCACACTGAGCCTTACCACACGCCCTACGGAGGCGCTGCAGCTTATGCGTCTCTCTACTGTTTCCTACTCTTCATGCTGCTAGCGTGGCTGACTCTGTCTTGCAGTTCAACGCGTCGACACTGCTCCTACCCGATAGCGGTATGCCTCCCCTCATTATCTTCTCCGAATCATGGTACGTCGTTTTCGCTAGACCGCGTGTCATTATCGAAGCTAGGCTCCCAGAGTACAAGCCGATCTTAGCAATCCATCCAGGAATTCCAGGACAGCTTTCGAGGTATATGCGTTGTCGACGCGCGCGAGGTGAATTGTGCAGGTGAGTCCGCGTTGAAGTTTTGTGTACCAATCATACTTACTCCCTCATCCTGCCGCTAGCGGATATTCTGAACGCGGACGCTCCTCAAGTTGTTCGGGTGGTGTCTGCGCCATCGTATAATGTGTTCTCTTCACCGGTAAGCAATACTTCTCTTTTCGTCCACCACTCCCGGCTGAGTTTTCTTCCCTTTCCTTGTCATGCTACCAGATGCCGATGGCATTTGAACGTCTACCCTCTGTTGCCTTCGCTCGCTGTCCGTGCGATCGTGTGGTAAGTCTGACCTTTTGTTCTCTCTCTACGTTGATGAGTTGATTTCTTAAACCGATGTGGAATTTAAACAGCCTCTCTCTTTGTAATTTGCCAAAATAACCGGAATTGAACTCTGAACAGCAGAGAAAGAAATTTTTGAAACTTGCAAAGCATACAAGTACCTGTCTGCTTGCGACAACGTGCTTGCCACATTGTTCCTTGTATGGTAACGAGTCTATCACGGCGGTACAATATTGAGTCTTGGTGGTGATTTAAGTGTGCTGCATTTCCCATGAAGTGGAGGAGATACGGATGTGTACGAAAGCGTCTGTATGGCAACATGAATGGATAAGAATCAGTGGGAATGGTTAAATGGTACCAAATACTCACGCCAACTTCCTGCCAAGCTGATACACGACTCAGTGACAGGTTCTCGTTGATAAGCCTTGATAGACCCAAAAGCGGAAGCCGCCGGCCGCGGGTACTTCGATTCGTTCACCGTCGCGAAAATTGCCAATGCGCGACTTCTGATTGACCGAGAATGTCGAATTACGGGAGTCCAGCGTTTACGAGGCCTCTTAGTAAGCGCCCACATGCGCTACCACTTAATCAAACCACGATGTGCCAGTTTTTGGTATTGTTCCGTGTAATCATGTCATGATTGACTCCGCACACATCAAGGACGCCGCGGCGCCGTGCGTTGATGGGAAGTATCCCATTGTGGAGAGCATATCCCTCACAACACAACGAGAGCCCTCAGTTTGAAAATAACGAACTGCAGTTCATTAATTTCACTTAATCTTTCTTAGCCAGTTCGCCGTCACTGGCTTTATAAAGCGAAAAGCACTAAAAAAAATTGCAATTTTATTTGGGTCCCATTCCAGGCGAGGTAAATATATCCGTGAAGCAAACTAAATTTAGTTGATACCTCCCCGTAGGTACTGTCCAGTGTCCATCCACCCCAACTGATCCGTTGTCACCGGTGTGGTTCTGACATCTAGACTGGAGGCCCAGGTCCCGTTTTCTAGGGTGCAGCTACTCAAGCGAACCACGTCCGAGGACAGAATGAAGCGGTTACTGTACCCGAGGATTGACTTCCAGAGCCGAAAGACCGGGCACAAAGTGGAACCGTTAAACATCAAGCTTCTTTGTATCCACTATTCAATCTCGGGACGTTCTCCTAGCTTTTTGCGACTTAATTGCGCCGCGGACACCGGCCATTCTGTCTCTTGGTAGGGGGGGAGCCCGGTATAGCGATGCTTGTCCGTAGTCGCAAGTGATTGGAGTACCGAGGGCCCAGATCCGTGAATATATAAAGCGGCGTCTATCCACTCTCTGTCAACCTCACCTGTGCAGCTCTAGTGTCACCTCGACAGACATGCGGGCCTTCGCCTCGACACTTCTCGCCTTTTGCGCCATTGTTTTTGCGATGCCGCAGGTCACCCCTCCATCCCCGGCCGTGGGAGGCGGTAGTGGCGCGCAGACTACTGGTAGCGGAATTCCCAACGTGACCAACGCACAAAATCCAACGTGCATTCCTTACTACGGTGTCCGTGATGCGATAATGGGTGGGATCTTCCAAGGTTTGGAACTTGATTTCGGCTAAAGCAATTGGTCACTCATTCTTATGGGTGCCAGGACGATGCGGTGACAACGCACGCGCTGCCATTCGGCTCGCCTTCCACGATGCGGGTAGGTTCACAACCAACGGGTACATTCAGTGTAACATAATCTATTTATATGAAGGCACATTTTCGCTGGCATTGCAAGCCAACGCGCTCCCCAACGGCGGCGCAGACGGTTCAATTCTCACCGATCCCAACGAGGTGTTGCGGCCCGAGAATAATGGGCTTCAGAACATCGTTAGCCTCCTCGGCCCCCTCCCCGCGAAGCTTGGTGTCTCCCCTGGCGATGTGGTGCATGTGCGTACATCCATTCAGTTCAATGTCCGGGTAGTTTCATTGATCACATTCTTCTCAGCTGGCTGGCGTTCTTGCGGTGGTACGCCGTAATCCTAGAATGTTCTGATCCCCGTCTTATTTTTCATTTCTATAGCTCGCCTGTCCAGGTGGTCCACAAATTTCTACGTTCGTCGGCCGCCCCGCGCCCAAAAATATCGCCCCTGATGGCCTCCTTCCGAATCCGGAGTCGCCAGTTGCCGATCTGACGGCTCGTTTCGCCGACATGGGCTTCAGCATCCGCGAGCTGATGGCTCTTATTGGAGCGCACACCACTGGGAAACAGCGGTTCGTCGACCCCACGAAGGCAAATTCAACGTTTGATACTACCGTGGATATTTGGGACACCCGCTTCTGTACAGTACAATCTATTGAATGACCAAACATGCTCACATGGGTCCCCTCAGATACGCAGACCGCAGATAACACCACACTTTTGCCTGGTATTTGACCCTTCCCCTGTCAAGAAGATCCCCAGTTTAACTTGAAAAGCAGGGACGTTTAAACTCGATAGTGATATCAACTTCGCCGCCGATGCTAGCACGACAAAAGATTTCAATCGTTTCATTGGAAAACAAAACGTTTGGTTCGTGCCTTCTGATTATTTTTCTATCCTCCCTATTCCCTGATCCCGATCCCGCAGGGCAGCCGAGTACGCTGCCGCGCACGAGAAGATGAGCCTGCTTGGGCTCGCCGTGACGGATCTCACCGACTGCAGCGAGATTCTACCTTCAAGCATCGACATCACAACTCTAACCATAGCATCAACTGGGGGCGGAAAACCGGCGACAGATCCGCCGGTTGACCCTGTCAAACTCGAGGCAGCGATCCAACAGTTCCGGTCCATCTGGCTCGTACCCCAGTGAGGCCAGATAGGCCAATTTCTTCTAGACCTTTATTCTAGGTGTCTGGGTTTACACGCAAAAATCGGACTTTCCAGATAAGCTGATATACTGTAAAAATACGTTCAATTCAACAGCAGTTGATGAGATTACCGTACCATCTCGACCGTAAGTTCACTCACAGGTCACTTTACCGACTGAACTGCACCTATATACTTTTGGTGATGGGTCACCAGTTACATAGGACTTTCAAAATCAAAAATTTCCTCAGTTCACTCGATTTGAGCGAGCCCTAGAATGCTTTTTTCCTTATCTTGCAACCTGCAACAACATGGATTTGCTTTGTAACTTAAATGAGGCTTTCGAACATATTCAGCTCGGGAGCTTACGAATTCTCATGGGACTCTCGTTAAATCCACTTAGCTGAAATAAAGTTTTATGCTTTGCTCGATCGCGATGAAGGGGATGATCTAGATATGGTAAACGCTCACCAAAAGAACGAAAATTTACATATTTCTGCTTCTGCCAACTCCTCCCCTCACGTTCACGCGAGGTAATATCGGCTCGCTTTCGTGCAAGCTCATTGAAAATTTTGGTTTCTGAATCAATACTTGGCGCAAAAATCAGATTTTGACCTTAAATCACCGGTAGCGATCCCCCTTTCAACTTCTATTGAACGCCCTGACCACTTTTACTTTTGCTTCCCATCGCGCAAAGTCCCGCCTTGGAGGGTGGTGTTTTTCCAGGCAGGCTGAGATCAACCAGGGATTTCTCCATCATCCGTGTTTCTAGGTCAAGTACCACATTATTTACCAAGATACAGGGTGAAATTCACTTCGGGGGTGAAAATACCGTTTTCCGGCACCTTCACCCCGCCATGACCTTATGTGGGCTTACTAGACTCATCACCAGTCTGCCATGGACGGGAGATCTTCGTGCAAGCACGTTGCCGTAGGCAGACAAAGAGGGGATTCAATTCGTCGAGCGTCCCCGCAGTGCCGGCGCGTACTTGATAATAATGAGAACCACTGCGCAACCTTGCCAGCGAGCTATGGCAACTCAAGACAGGGTCTGACTTAAGACCCACTTTCGGCGAAATAATGGCGTGCGGAATGATTGGGAAAGTAAGCACGGGAATATCCAGACTCTTCCGGATCGTAGTCTCCGAATCGGCTCATTTGATTTGGAAGTTGCAAAATGAGAGGGTAATCGGAGAAAAGGGGCCAGCGTCAACGAGAGAAATCAAAAACCGTTGGATTAAAAGTATAAACAACCGGATAGCCCTAGACTGTGCGCTGACAGATGCAACAAAATATGGAAAGAAAAGTATACGGAGATCGGTCGTCCGCAAGACCTGGTGTAAAGTTCTGCGCGACGAAGACAGACTCCCTGATGACTGGACGAGGGAGACCGGGGTTTTAGTGGGTGTTGGTTGAGCTGAGACAATGAAGGTCGTTTGCGACCTGAGTAGAGGAAGCCGAGCCAGATCCCCACACGCGGCGTTGATAGCACGCCAGTGTGTCAATAAGCACATCTCCTCCGGCGGATGAACTTCTCTGTCAGGCCGGGTCTCTTTAGTCCAAGGCCAATTTCTTAACGGGTGGGGCAAGACGACCAGGTCGGTCCGGAAACGGAGAGCAGAAATGCTCCTTGCTCCCACTACCCAAACGTTCCGCAAAAAAAAAAAAAAAAAAAAAAAAAAAGAACTACCGCGCAACGGATTCCGCCCTGGTGTGTCCAGGGTCAGGGTTTTGGAGCAGGTTGCATTGATATTTCGTTCCCCGAAGTGCGAATTTCGGCAAAGCACAAGCTTGAGCAGACGTAACCGATCGACGCTAAACATTGAGTGAGTATACGAAATGGTCTGGGAATCCGTCAACGAACGAACGGGTTCAGTCCGAGATACCCGTCTGGCGGGAGTTCGCATTCGTGAGGGAGGAAGACAGAGGAAGCGGGAATCAAGAAGGGAATTGAGATTAGATCGAACTACACAGGAGACGGAAACAGGACCGAGGATATGAGCCACGCGACGCAGAGTTGAGACTGGCGGGCAGATCGTGGTCAGAACAATCGGCGAGCACTCGGGAAGCGCTTGAGATCCAACGGAACCGGGTACTGGTGGTTATTAGAATGTGAGACTACCCAACCGAAGATAAGGAGAATTGAAAATACCGAAGACGAGAGGAATCATACATGGAAAGTAGCCAGAGCCGAAGGGAGAGATAGGCCGCGCATGAGAGAATGACATAGGACGGAACATCGTAGACTGGCCTAGGAATTTGGGTTCTACACAGCACAGCGAGTCGGCAGTCGATAATGCGCGCGCTCTAAAATTACACGTTCACTGTACGAAGCAGATCAGAAGCATTCAGAACGCATCGGACAGGCAGACTCACCAGTGACAGGAGATCAAGACCATCCCTCGCTAAAGTTCTGAACGCAAGCAAACGGCCAGGGCTACTCTCCATACTCCGTGGCCTCCATGTCCTCGCTTGCGCGGGGAAAATTTCCTGCGACCGTAACACACATCGACACCACCGTCTCGCACCCCGGATACTCCCCGCAAGCCACAGTGGTCCTCAGCTCGCGCGTGACCGGGACGAGATAAAAAGCCGTTGAATTGGGATGCGGCGATGGCGGCTACGATGGCCTGGTGACACGGTGGTATTGAGCGCGGTATTGGACTCGGTGACGGGGACGAGCAGCACAAGGGTTGTTGCCCGGTGGAGGAGGCATACAGCCGTCTCAGCAGTTGTGCTGCTCGAGCCGCAGATGGTGAGCGGGATGACGTAGTGCGTTGAGAGTACGAGTCTGTTGCGTTGAGAGTACCCGAGGACAGCGAGTGTTTCGTGTGCAAAGTCGGGGATGAAGCTTTCCTGCACGGGGTTGGTTGCGAGGCCGAGATAGCCGGTAGCGGACGGTGGAATCGGTTAGTTGTGGACCACAAGCGCCAGGAGGTGCGGTGGGGAGGAGGTGATCGAGGGATGGATTTGGATCGGAGTCGAAGAATACTTCGGGCGGGGGTCCGTGACGGTCGACGCGAATGTTTGTAAGCCGCTCGTTGAGAGTCCAGTCGCTGGAGGACTAGGAAGATCGATTACGATTGGCCATGGATGTATCTGGTTGAATGAATCGGGACGTCGGTGAAGTGACAAGATGAGAGCGAGTGTTGATTGAAAGGCACAGCCACTGATGATCGTCACATGTAAATGCCGACGTGCCGGCCGGTTGAATAAATAATCAACGTCTTCAGAAAAAGAAATCGGGAGCTTGTTGCCTCGTTTCTGAAAGCCTGACCCGTTGTTTATTCAGACACATCAAGCATAGCGCTCCGACTGACTGTCTTTGTCATTTGATCTTGAGAGCGTGAGATCTAAGGCGTGTTTGACACTGGTTCTTTCGAGTGGATCATACCGGCCATGGAAGCTGAAATGTACTAATCGATCCTTGAACCAGGGGCAGAGAGTACTCGCGGCACAGGGCAGTTTCTTGACTCCTTTGTAAATTGTTGGCAAGCCGGTGGTTTGATTCGGACACTGAATCGTCTTGACAACGGTCTTTTTGTTATTCTTTACCTCCTTTCTGTGCGACTGGGTCCGATATCTTGGCTTTAGGATGCACGATCCTCGATCAAACGCTGAGTTTTGAATATATGTAATACCTACAGACTCATCCAATGGATGTCAGATTTGTTCGGCCTTCTTCTTATGTGTCGGGCTCGCACGATGTATGATCCAAAACAGCATGTACCATGCAAAGGACGTTCGACAAATGGCTGCGTGTTGCGTGACCTAGCCAAATTTCGATATCGACTGGGTGCAATGAAATATAGTATTCTTGGCCTCGAATTCGCTTTGCTGCCGTTCCAAACTGCGCATCCATCCCGATCTTGACACTTTGCTCGGCGACAGCGATACTGCAGTTACGACCAGCAGATTCATCAGCCGTTCCTCGAGTCTCCGTGTATCCCGCTACAGCTTTTGGCTCAGATGAGATTTTACATCTTGCTATCAGGTCGTCTCCAGGTTCTGCCGCGTTCTGGTCCACTGCATGAGACAGGGCTTTGCAACGATCATTCATGTGTTTTTCAGAGTAATATTCACATTCTAAGGACGCAATATAACTCTGAATCTGTAATTCGGGTGTGCCTTGAGCACGTCGCTGGTTCCACGGGATTTGCACGGTCTGCAGAAACTGTGCTGAGTGTTCACATCCTCAATCAGGTGGACGAAAAGCGAAGTATTGCTTACCAGTAAAGAGAACACATTATACGGTGGCGCAGACACCGCCCGAACAACTTGAGGGAGCGTCCGCGTTCAGAATATCCGCTAGCGGCAGGATGATGGAGTAAGTATGATTGGTACACAAAACTTCGACGCGGACTCACCTCGCGCGCGTCGACAACGTATATACCTCGAAATCTGTCCCGGAATTCCTGGATGGATTGCTAAGATCAGCTTGTACTCTGGGATCCTAGCTTCGATAATGACACGCGGTCTAGCGCCGACGACGTACCAAGATTCAGAGAAGATAATGAGAGGAGGCACACCGCTATCGGGTAGGAGCAGTGTGGACGCGTTGAACTGCAAGACAGAGTCAGCCACGCCAGCAGCATGAAGAGTAGGAAAGAGTAGAGAGACGCATCAGCTGCAGCGCCTCCGTAGGGCCTATGGTAAGGCTCAGTGTGCCGTCCTGCAGTGAATGCACGGGAAGGAGCAGATGATAGCACACAGGATAAGAAAAGGGCGGAGAGGAGGAATCAAAGAGTATCATGTAGGGGGAAAAAAGAAGATTTAACAAGGATCCTGCTTACTATTCCGGAGCCAATGCATGCTGAAGCCTGAATGCAGCGCGATGTCGGGAGTATTGACGGTCAAATTGTTCTGGAAATGGAAGTCCAAGGCAAGGACATAAGAAAGGGAGGAAGCCTAGCAGGGTTGAACTTTGAACGCGCGCGAACGAAGACGCAGCGCAGACGTTGGAAATATAGCTACCTGAATGAGAAGAAAATAGCCGAGTTCGTGCAGGAAAACAAGACACCTACGCACCAGTAAAATTAAAATTTCCAACGATCGAGCCGACCTCAAGAATGAGGATCTTACTTGCCTGATTGCAAGTGGACATCGAAAGGCGGACGAAGAAACTTGCCGCAGATGTAGACAAAATAGGCTGGTGCTCGCGGAAGAAGACGACCGCTGCAACGCGGGTCGCCGTGTCTGCAGAAGGTAGAGCCGACAACTGCTTCAACGCGGGTCGTGGTGCTCGGGCGCCGCGTCGTCGAGGCCTGGGAACGGGCAAGCGACCGTAGAGATGATGAGGGGGCGATACTCGAGGTGCGAGTGGCCCGGGAGCTTGACAGCGCAGTCGGAAAATCGAAGATCATCCTGTGCCTGCAGGGAATCTGCACTGGATGTGCGGGACGGTCGATGCGCGATGCGTAAGGAGCTGAAGAAGAACACCTTGAGTAGGTGTGAGAATGCAAACCTCTGTTTAATGAGAATACGTCGACATGTAGGAGCGATTGGCAAACATTACAGCACATAGGATGGGAAATGAGGGGAAAAGTTTTCGCGAACGAGGCAGATGGGGTCCAGCGTAGGAAAGTAAAGAACAGAAAGGGCACAATAGGCTCGAATGAAAGAGAAGGGGCAACAAAGGAAAGGGCGAAGACGTACCTGGCCCCAGAGCGATACCCATACTACTCTCTCAAACTCCGTCAAAACACGTTATGAGAACGGCTCCAAGTCCGCGGCACATGACTTAAAGTCCAATAACAATCTCAACCAAGCTCTCAACCCATTGAGTCAGAGAAGGGACAGTCATGACATTTTGACCGTCAAGCGTCCCTGTCTCTTGGAACCGGGAGCAGACCCTCGGCTGGGGTAACAGCCTTCATTTCGCCGCTGGCATTGTTCTATTCTAGCAGTTTGAACCCCGAGGAATGGAACAGAATGGGACCCAGGCCCACGGATCGCATGTCAGAACCACGCCGACGGTCGACTCCCTACCCCGAATAGGAGTGAGTTAGCGCCGAAGTCCGTCTATTACTTAATTCGACCAAGTGTTCACGTAACGCGTAACGCGAACCTCTGAACTGAACACTTGGGACACTCATAACGGTAATACTAGGCAAATGAACAGTGAATTTTTTGTAGTCCTCAAAAGAGCTGGAAAAATGATTCTAAAATATGCCAAGTTTTCAAAAAATGTCTACTAGTGCTGCGGTCCCTGGTAGCACGAGGTCGCAATTTCTCATGCTGGCCACAACCAAGAGGTGCAGGTGGGGGTGAGGGTTCCTCTCCAGGATCAGATTTCTCTGCATCCCTTGAACGAGCGAGCCCAACTGTCATTCCGGCTTACAGCAAAACCCGCCGCAACGTGAAATTCAACATTTTGGCAAGGGGAAGCGTTGGCGCGGGGAGGAGGTCGAACTGAATGGACTTGTGGCGGCGCGGTGGACATGGACTTTTCTTTTCCAATCCAGTCGGAAATTTTGAAAGTTGTTTCTTGGCTCATTGTTGATCATAGGTTTTGGCACGATGAGACTGATATTTTTCACTTGCCATCTCTGCCCATGCTGTATTGGATAATCCTATTCGGCTTGTGCTTGTCGTAACCGCCTTCTCGCATTCCGTAAGGTCTTCGGTGGTGTTTGGAATGAGTGAACACTTTAGTCGGAGGTAACAATCTACAGTCCAAGGCGTGATCTGAACACTTCGGAAAATAAACATCTTAGGTAACGCTTAACAGGGCTTGAACACGTTTCCCGAGAAAGACAATTCACCGTCTACTCGCGGTGTTCTCAGTATACATGTTACAATCCCGAAACCTGACAGCGCATAACGATTAACTGGTAGCGCGTGTACACTTACTCAAATATGGTTCTCCCCAAGTTTTACATAACAGTAGTCCGCAACCAATCAGAAGCTTCGGATTTGGACACAGGATCAGAACGTGGAGTAAACCTTTTCAGAGGCCATCCGCGTTTGAGTATGTCAAGGCTTATCAGCGAGAAGGTCTCTCCATGACACGTATCACCTTGGTGGGAAGCCTTCGTGCGCACTTGGCATCGCTCGACATTCATTCGACTGAAGAGCATGGAATTTGCACACCTGTGAAAACCTCGTAAATACCCAGTTTCAGATGAGTTTCAGGAACTCGAGCTGGTTGCTAAGAGACGCATCACCATGCCACCTGAAACACGCGAGACGCGCACTGGTTTGCTGTGCGTTGTCATCGCGTCGACCAACGTGTCGAACACGTAGTATTATTTACTGTTGTATCCTCCATTGTTCTACTTCCCATTGTTCCCTACGTATAAAAGGTTGGCCCTGTATTAGCTAGAAAAAGAGGAATATACCCCACTTTCACTTCTCACATGTTTTCTTGGGCCCTAGGCCGCACGTCAAGTTTATTTGGACCCAAGGTCGCACGGTTGAATCGGAACGGATTGGGCCCAAGGCCGCACGGATATTAGAGATTGTTTTGGATTTGTTGGGATTGGTTTGGGGATAGGACGACGAGCTGTGAAGAGTAGTGGTTTTATTGATTTTATTTGGTGGAGCACCAGAAGAGAGATTTCGAAGGACGAAGTGCTGGATTGCACAAGACCACATACGGTGGTCCGAGCCCCGAACACACACACGGCATCAGAGTGTTGTGGATATTTGAGTGATTTATTCATTCACTTGTCTGCACATTTCCAGCCTTTCACGACGCTCCACGCATCTGATGCAGAAGATTCAAGGTGTAGTATGTGTCCCGTTTTCCCGAAGAATCGCTGTCAGGTTGCGGTTGGCTACGGGGAACTTAGAACACTTACGTCCGGAATACGAGGGGGCGGCAACCCGGGTACCATCGTTCAGGGAATCTGTCAAAGACTGAACCGAGGGAAAGGATCCCCTTCTGACTGCGTTCCAAGCCTTCGTCAGCAAACCCGGTTGACGTGGGCCGATGGTCGGTTTGCCGACATCAATCAACGATCGAGCCACGTCAAACACACCGCGAAAGACAAATATTGTCCGATACTGAATTGCCTCCAGAAACTTTGGCTTTCAACTGCGCAGAAAGTGCTCCTGAAACTTCTCAGCATATAAGGCAATTGACAACATCAGGTTAGCCATATCCGGTAACGGCTTCAGCAACACTTTCTGCGCACGCTGAAGTGAACCGATTCGGGAAGAAATTCCGCGAAGGGAATATTCGTTTTGCGGTGTGAAACCCACGTCAAAAGGTTTGCCGACGGAAACCCGGAACGCAGTGTCTGGCTTGTATTCCTCCGAAGCGTCGGGTGGTTGCAGTCGAGAGCATGTATGCCGAGATATTGACAGGATGCAATAGCATCAGCCGGCGCTGCCTCCTAATATGAAAGGCTTGATCGAGCCAGCCGAATGAAGACGGATACATGCTTGGCGCAAAGTATATAAGACATGAGGTTCTGTGACAAAAAAAAAAACAAGAGTAGCAGCAGCAGCATCAGAACAGCATCCAAACTCAAGTCCTACAACTTCCAAGTCCTTCAATCGCCAAGATGTTTTCCTCCGTCGTGAGTGTTCCTCGAAGATCCCCGGCTGGTGCATCAAACAAGTCCTCTCTCTGACTGTCTCAGGACAAGATCGTTACTCTCGCAGCCATGTTTGGCTCTGCTCTGGCAGCTCAACCCACTGGCGGGCCTGCTGCAATGACGCGTAAGTGATCCTTCTCCCGACCAAATGAGGAGAAGTCTTCCCATACTGCAATGACTTTGCTGATTGAGAACAGTCCAGATCTGGAGTGGCCCTTTCACTTGCCCAGCTCCGGACAGCGCCATTCCAACTGACGGCTCCGCCGGCACGCTTCTCAAGACCATCAGCATCCCAGAACTCACCTGCGCGGTTGCCAACTTCCCTCTGGACTCGGCCTTCACCGCCACCATGACCACCGCTCCCAAGACTGGAACGGCCGGATGCTATGTCCAGCTCTTCACGGAGCAGGGCTGTGGTGCCACCCTCACCAACCAATACCATGGCTACCCCTTCGACAGTGTCGTGGTCGGCAGTGCGGTGGGCTGTGGAAACCCTGTTGCGTTCCCATATGGGGCCGTTGAGATTGTCTGCGAGTAGCCGTCTCGGAAGTAGAGAGAAGCTTTCTTTGGCTGCAGGCTTAGCTATGTCAACTTGTTGCACAACAGTCGTAGTCTTGTGAGTATATACGAGAAGGGTTGGAGTGGGACTCGGCCACTCCCACTGTCAGTGAGCGAGTCTCGCTGACGAGGCCTTCATCAGTGGGACTGGCCGTGAATGATCGGCCCTCTGGTGGGACTCGGTGAAAACGAGAGGAAGCGGAAGAGAGAGATTGCATCAGAAACAACACCTTCCTTCACCGTGCGCGGTCTGCAATCTCGCTGACTCGTGTTACTTTGCGATTCACAACGATGTACTTCGAACAGCCCACCCTACTTCCGCCCGTCGACACCGGGGACCATCGCACAATACTCCCGAGCGCCGTTTCCGTTTAGTGCTGCGCTTCTTCTCCTTGGTCCTTGGCTTTTTGTGGAAAGGATGGGCGCAGTTGCGCGGACGCCCACCCGGAAAATATGGTCCTGCATCCAAGTCTCCTCAACAAAATCTCGGTCGGTGGTTGGGCCTTCTCGCCAGGCAGCCCCTCGTCGTCTATTTGTCGTAAGCTCGGTCAGCTACAGGAGTTTCGTCACCTATAACACATCCATTCTGGTGCTTCTGAGAGTTTCCTCTCAGTCTTCGGGCGCTCACGCGAAGAGCTGAATTCGCATTCAACTCTTTCTCTTCACCGATCAATCGCTCACTGCGCGCCCCTTTCCAACAATTTTCTGGTAAGCACACTCTGCTCTCACCACCTTGCTCTCGCTCCGAAATCCTTCTACTGTTTAGATTGTTGAGTCGTATTTTCCGTTTCGAACGCCACGGATTTCCGCGACTTACTCTTCTGTTCCAGCGTCTACTATGCGTCCCTCCTGGAAATCACATTCAGTACGTACGTCCTTCAAAAAGGACCGGTGAATGTCCTTTTATAGGTCGAATCACGAGTTCGGACAAGATTTTCGGAAAATTTCGCCCCCAAAAAGACCGGAAATAACCGCCTTTTCGAACTAGGTGTTTTGGCTGCCTCAAAAACTGTGGGAAAAATAAAATAATTCGGACAAAACTCACTTTGGGGCCCGATTTTGAGATTCGACCTCCAAAGGGGTATTCACCGGTCCTCCTTCAAACTACTTTGTACCCACGTGATTTGCATTCCGTACCTTCAACCCTTATCGCGAAGTTGGAGTTCAGACCTACGCGCTGGTTCTAACATTCTTGTGTGCGCGGCACCATTTCCAGTCTATTCCGGCTGTGTCCGACCCCGAGACTTGGGGATTTTTCTCCTGCGCAGGCAAGGTATGTATTGAGTGGCATATTGTGCATCAAAATTTGACCTCCCCTACCCTATGTAGTTGTCCTCTTTCTTCTCTCCAAGGCGCAACGGGATTCCGACAATCACTGGCGCCTGTGACCCTCTTCTGGATAAAATTGAATCGGGTGCCTCTCTCACCATTTGTTCACTCTGCATCAATCTTAACGGTCCCATTTTGCAAGTTTCGCTGTCAACCTAAGGTGCGCGCGCTAAATATCTCGCTCCGGCTAACACTGTATTTTGGTAGTCTGAATCAAATATACGCACCTTACAGGAATCAAGCAGCCACTGGCCGAGCGCGAGGATCGAGTTAGATCACAGTTGCGTGGAGTCGGGCTCAGAATTCTGCTGTTTTCTTGACAGCGTGATTTTTGAGCTACAAGACCGAGTATGCGCATTGAGGCGGAACGAGTCAATGTCCTTGAGACACTATTATTTCCTTGCCGGCTCTCGATCACGCATACGAGGGACGCAGGACCGCCGTCCCACCCGAGGTATTTCAACCGCGGTGGAAGCGCCCCGAGGTCGTCGAGCAGCGCCTGCGGCAGGGGGTCGCTCCTCCAACCGTTTCCGTTTGTAAACGCTTTCAAACGGTTTTTATTTCCGTTTAGTTTGCCCGGGGTCGCCAACAGTTTACAAACCGTTTTTAAACGGTTCAAATGGTTGGCCCATGCATATATCTGGAGCCCATTACAACTTAGGTGTGTAGGCAAAGACGCTGTTGTGTGCGCGGCCCTGAAAAGTGCAAAATAAGCTTCCAAACAAATTGGGATCGTAAGGGAGCTACAACAGTTCGTTTCGCAATTCCTTTTGTCCACGAGAGGGAAACATAAGCGTCATATTTAAAAAAATTGGCGCTCATTGACGGCGTGTAAGTGGGCGAATGACGCGGTGTCTCGCTTCCCAGCGGCGTTTCGCTTCACCGTTAAAGACTGTACCGTTTCCGTTTGATTTGCCTGGGCCCACAAACGGAAACTAAATGGTTGGAGCGTTAGCCGCGTCAATCAACCCGTCGATCCGCGTCAACTGAAAACGTCACAGCGCCAGTCAAACGTCAGTGCAACATCACAACGTCACTTTCACCCTGCCCGGAGCGAAGGGACATACATTCCACCAGGTACCAGACACCTCTTCGCGCCGCTCAACGAAACGTAGCTGGATGGCATAAGATCAGAGGCACACAATATGTATAAAATAAAACACGCACCGTATCTTGCGACGTCAACCCAGGGAAGAAATCCTTCGCTCTCATGCTCCGAAATTCCGAGGTGGACTTCAAACTCAGCGGACTGTGGATCGCGCATCGGCAGAGTTGACAATTTAGAGTCGAGCGGTTCGCAATCGGTCTTACCGCCGAGGTCTATATCTTGATAACCGGAGTAGCTTTGGTCGCGGCCCAAATCAATCATAATCTTCCGTATGTGATGGACGGGCGCGCCTGTCGACAGTGTTGCGAGCACCATGGGTGGTACAACGTCAACCAGTGTGAACCGGAGAAGCGAAACATTGGGGAACAAGGCGAGGTCGAATTCTACCTCCTCAGTCTGAGCAAGGTCAGCGAACGGTGTGTTGTGTGGATGAAAGTGCACACCGTGGCATCCACATCGAGAAGTTGGATAGTTTCAATCACACCGACGATTACCAAATTTAGCGTGGGACGTTCAACTTTAAAATGCCAACTTTGGAGTTGCACAAAAAAACGGGCCAAAAGTCAATCTTTTACTAGTGAACAAGACGGCCCGCCGCTCCGCTCCGGCAATGTGAAAACAGGAAGATCAATTCTCAACGTCGATCAATGGAATGGAATATAAGGGAACGCGGGGAAGATTTAAAGGGAACTGAGAAATGTTACGAAAAGAAGCACGAAGTAAAGGCAAAATGGGTTGATGACAGGAAGGAAATGAATATATTTCCGTATCGCATGTTTAACTTAATGGCCACAACGGGCAGAGGTTGCGCGGGGCAATATATAGCAGGCGAACGAGAACAAACCGAGATAATTTTGAGTGACCAGGGAGATCCATGCAAAGAAGAATTGAAAATGAGTCAGGAAGGAGCTCGAGCATGCCAGCAGCAGAGCATTGAAAGTGCAAGATCGGCCCAACTGAAGAATTGATAGTGGGGCGTGAAACGATGTTGAAGGCGGGGATAGAGAGTGGTTGTGGGCGAGAGACCAGCCACTTATTTATCTTCGTCTCGGTGATACAGCCCTAGTGCGAAAATGTGGAGACGCAGTGGGAATTCAACTGCGGCACAGTTGCAAATTTGCTGCGGGGAACTGCGTGCCTCTGCGGATTGGAAGAACGGTGGCAGCTGAAGAACTTCAATTGAAAACCCCTCAGAGTCCGTTCAGTCCACAAATGGGCAAGGATGAGGGCCCTTCAGGATAAACCCGGAGGACATCAAAGGAGATAGGGATAAATGCAGGAAAGTACAAACATGTTCAAAGAATCGCGAAGCATTTCGTTAAAGAACGGTTAATTAGGAGACGGTCAGCCAGTTGTTTGATCACTGCGTTGGATGCTGTGAGTTTTCGCACTCGGACATACGCTGAATAACAAATGGCTCTGTCAAGCTTGCAGAAACGAGGCAACACAGCTCTCGAATTTGATTGTGAAGAAAATGTGCCCTCGAAATGATTATTCAACCGGCCGGCACTCCGGCATCTGGTGATGATCAACAGTGGCTGTGCCTTTCAATCATCTTATCGCCCTCATTTTTTGACTGTCACTCATTCAATCCATGGCCAACCTTACTCGATCTGTCAAGTCCGCCAGCGACTGGACTCTCCAAGAGCGGCTTGCATACCACATCCGCATCGACGCACTCCCGCCGGAACCACCCAAATCCAAGTCCAATCCTGGATCACCTAGACCAAGCGCTCCTCACCGCTACTCCAGGCGCTTCCTGTCCAGAACTGTCCTACTTCACCGCCCTCTACCCCGGCTATCTCGGCCTCGCAACCAACGCCACGCAGGACAGCTTCATCCCCGACTTCGCCTGCGAAACACTGCACCTCCTCCGGTTCTCCGCGCGCAACAAGCCCGTATTGTCCCCACACTACGTCATCTCGCTCACCATCTGGGGCTCGAGCGCCACAACCACGGAGACGCGTATGCCTCCTCCACCGCGCAACAACGCTTGTGCTGCTCGTCTTGGTTAGCGAGCCCACTACCACATGCACACATCCGCAGTCGCAGGCCATCGCAGCCGCCATCGCCACGTTCCAATTCAACTCCCGCCAACCCGAGACCTGGGCTTGGAGCCCCTCGAATTGATGGTCATCCCGTGCATCAGTATGGCTGGTACGCGTCCCGCGTTTTATCTAGTCCCCATCACGTCTGAGCTGAGTGCGGGCATGGCGACGGGGCCGTACCTTGCGTTCGAGACCGTGGTAGAGATGTGCGTTACCGGTGACGGGATGGGGATGGCTGCCACGGAGTACCGGAGAGTAGCGCTGGGACGCTTGCTTGCGTTCAGGATGTTGGCGAGGGGGTGTTGGGAGGGGATTTTGGATGGGATTCTGCCGGTGGTGAGTCTTCTCTGATTTGCATAATCTTCAATGGCGCTGATGGAGTCCCAGTCCAGTGAACATCTAATTTCAGACCCCGAGCATTATCACCTCCCGACTCCTGCCGTATGAAAAATCAACGCCCACGCTAATGTAATCTACGATGTTGCGTTATTCCATCCTCTCGCGCCCTAGGACTGTCTTTTCCTTCGGCTCTGGCTACTTTCCGCGTACGATTCCTCTCATCTTCGGTATTTTCAATTCTCCGTATCTTCGGTTCAGGAGTCTCAGATTCTAATAACTCCCAGCACCTGGTTCCGTTGAATCTCAAGCGCTGCTCGAGTGCTCGCGGATTGTTCTGACCAAGATCTGCCCGCCAGTCTCGACTCCGTGTCGCGTGGCTCGTATCCTCGGTCCTGTTTCCGTCTCCTGTGCGGTTCGATCTAATCTCAATTCCTTTCTTGCTTCCTGCTCCCCCTTTCTTCCTCCCTCGTGAATACGAACTCCCGCCGGACCCGGTAAGTCGGATTGAACCCGTTCGTTCGTTGACCGATTCCCAGACCATTTCGTATACTCGATCGGTTATGTCTGCTCAAGCTTGTGCTTTGCTGAAACTCGCACTTCGGGGAACGAAATATTAATGCAACCTGCTCCAAAACGCTGACCCTGGACACACCAGGGCGGAATCCGTTGCGCGGTAGTTCTCGTTATTATCCAGTACGCGCCGGCACCACTGCAGGGACGCTCGACGAATCGAATCCTCTCTTTGTCTGTGCGCTTGACTTCCGATTTCCGATTTTCGACTGACCTCGTGCGTCAACAACGATTTGGTGTCGCTCTTTCTCTTTCTATTCGACGTCTTGCCATCTTCGCAAACGGCACAAATATTGAAGTAACCTTGGACGGATCCTAGCCGAGTTTTCTGTGAGCTTGCAAACAAAGTTGACACATCTATATTTTCTCGCCGTACAATTTATGCCCAATTTCAAAAGCGTCCGGAGGCCTGAATTCCCGATAGTGTGGTTCTGGTCCTTGCACGGCGTACTTCATCGGCGAATCAGTGCGCATCGAGGGCTTCAACTGAGAAGAGATTGCTTAGGGGGTGAGACCATGAACAGTTATAGATCCTTTTGCTTTGTCCATGGCCTCGGCGTGGCCCCATTCGAATGAGTACCTCTGCGGAATTCATCCCCAGTCAAGAAGAGTTAAATGCAGGGCGGCCAGAAGGGCTGGGACCAGTCGAGCTGCGTAAAGGACGGTTCGGTCCAGCGGCCAAAATGCCGGACTGCGAGTCTGTTACAGTGTGGCCCCCGAATGACTGCCGTCTATCATCGATTCGGCACGCGTAGGGCTTACGAGCGGGATGGTGAATAGGTGCCAAAATTACACCTTTTTAATGCGAAGACGTATTATTATGAATTGATCTCCACTGCCTGTGGCGAAGTACCCGTCCAGTTTATTTTGGAGTGGGACATTCGGGACCTTTTGGTAAAACGCTCAATATGAAGGGGCCGCACCTGCTGTATGGAAACCCATATATTGTTGACGGAGCTGCAGAGAATATTCGGCCTTTGGGGAGAGAATATAAGGAGACGGCGGGAAGAGGGTATAAAGACACGGCTCCGGATGTGGATATATGGCTCGGAAAAGAAGCAGGACAGCGATAGAGCACATGTAGCGGGACCAGGATCCATCACAACTCATTGTCCAGCTCCTAGAGCGTCGGACACGCAGAAATGAGATAATCAGTCCAGGTGGGAGCGTATGGGGCAAGGAGATTTTGACGCAGCACTGACGTTTGACGCATGCCAGTGTAACGTCAGTCTGCGTCAGTTGAAGTTTGCGTCAATGTTGAACTTACCTTTGCCGCCATCCATGAGGTCTGATATCCCGCGGGCATCTAGGAGGGTCCTTTGTCGGAAAAATCCCAAACTGAATATAACGGATGGTGACCGCTCACAAGACGTTACAAGCCGGTAATCCCGGACCTGGCTTGTAACACGTAGGTCTAGTTGATATATGCACTCATAAGTCACACCATGGCTTAGAAGTGCTTTCATGCCATTATGAAGTTGTGATGGCTTTCGGGCCTTTGCAACCAGGTCGGCGGCCAACGGGACACTCAAATGATAATAATAATGATTCTTCGCATTTCGGGAAATTCTGGGCAGCACAAAGGGAAGAAAGGGGGAACGGGAAATAATATTGACACATTCTAAAAGTTACACTGGAAAATATCCATACTGCAGCGATTGGTGCATGGCAAACTCCAGAGGGTCCCGGCTATCGCCATCCCACTGCAGTAGGTCGGAGAGATAATGGCGATGAGTTGCGCTGTTGTAATAAACTGCGAAAAGAGCGAGAGGAAGGAAATGAATAAATACAAGGCCAACCACACACCGGGTGGGAGATGAACTCTGTACTGTGAACACTACACCAGAGTTGTGGGCTTCGGAGCACTTGAAAGAACGATAAGCCGGTTTGCAGGTGGCGAAGAGGCCTGAAGATGGCTGGTGGAAAGAACAAACAAGCCATATATGCACAACGTTGGCTATGCCGAGAACAGAGCCATAAGCTTGACACATCTGAGGAATTGAGGAGAGCTTGGGATAAATGTTGCAGGGACATTGAGGAGAGACTTGAGAGGTAGCGTGAAAGAGCGATTTGAGGTGGCATTGTGGTGGCATTGCGGTAGTATTGCGTAACTTGAAGTGACATTCAAGATGTCAAGACGGTTCTTGGGGGAAATGTCACATAAGAAAGCAACGAAAATCAAGGGTCTTGGATGGACATGGTGAAATATAGAGTACGGGCGTGGAAGACCAAGTGAGGCGGAGAAGATGAAGGTACTGTACCAAGTTGTAGGGGAGCAACGGTCACGGTAACGGGCCGCCCGTTGCGTTGCCTTTTTTCCGAGCGGTCACGGTCACGATGAGGTTGGTTGCTTGAAAAAATCGTGACAACATGTACTGAAATTTGCTTTCGACGCTGCTGAAGCGATATGAATGATCAGGAAATTATCTGTGATGCTGTGGAATGCACTCAAACATTTCAAATCCGGCTGGAGTCCCAGCGTAATGCAAGGAAATTTATGTGGTGGTTGCCTCGTTGAGCAACGGTCACGCACACCATGGACCCCGTTGCCTGAAAACAAGGCAACGGCCGTGTCACGGTGCTCGGGGCGTTGCTCCCCTACAACTTGGTACAGTAGAGGAAGAGAGAACCGTAAGAGAGGCAATTGTTCCCATCAATCAGTTTGCCATTGTTGAAGCGCGGAGCCGAATGATCGCGGAGTTTCAATGACTGGTCAAGATTGGCCACTTCGTACCGGCCACTTCGTGCAGTATGGTCGCTTGTAATATTATGATTGAAAAATATAACCGTTCAAAGACGTGGAATGAAAGATGTTTAGACAGAAAGACGACTGTGCGGTTTTTACTGTAGCTCCGTGCAGGAGTCTGGACTCCGAATAAATACGAGCTTTCGAGCTTTGGTTTGAGCTCCAGGGCAGAGCCTAGGATCTCCAAATATAAGTGGCTTGGAAAGAGAAAGAGTCGCAAGATCCAGAAAATTGTGGAAGAAGAACTTGTTGAGTTGTTGATGCGGTCTTGAGTTCCAACCTTCGGTAATTCCTTGCACGCCATCACAAGCCTGATAACGGCCTGAGATGGCTTATAAGCCCAGATGAGCTGCCCTGCCAATGGCTTATAACACATCACAATCTCTTCCAAGCCGATAGTCCTGCTCATGCCGTTACAACCCAAACACTGCGTTGAGGCCCCCGTAGTCAGATGGTGTGACTACAGAGGTAGTCGCATGGACATTGGCCTACATGCGACTACGTTGGCCTACCTGCGACTACGTCTGACTACCTGCGACTACGTCTGTAGTCACAGGTTGGCTTCGACTAGTTGCCATTATTGTGCTTAAATTTTATGCAAATAATAGTTGTTGAGTTATTGCAAGTCACTAATAACGTTGGGGTCAGTGGGACTTGGCATCGGAGCAACGGTCCGCATCAAGATGTCATTCATCTAAATTAGGGACTAGGGTCGTCGGCAAGGACTGCAGATGGCGAAGAGGTTTGAGCAGTGGATTAACGAAGAAATGGCTGGAAAAGGGTGAGGGAAGGTTGGACTAGTTGTGCCTACGCAGGGTAGGAAGAGGTAGGACAAGGTAGGCCGACTGAAATCAGATGTAGGAATAGCCTGACTACATCCGTAATCCGAGCTACGACAACGTCAATCAAACCTTCGACTACTATGTCTGACTACAGCCGTAGTCAGACATAAGTCGCAGGTAGTCCGAGCTACGACAACGGCGTCAGAGTCTGACTACGGAGGGTCTCAACGCAGTGAAACAGGGTTTTTCCGACATTAGTACATCGTGTACAGCCATAAAATAGACATATAGTCACTGTCAAGGTCTTTTAAACTCGTCGACAGATTCCGTGCAACGTCAGTTAGCGTCCATCATGCGTCAGTAGGGCTTCCGCCCGTTGCCGTCACCACGGGTCGACGGCACCTGTTGAACGGATGCCGTGCCCGTTCCCCTATCATTTCAGTTGCGCTGGAATGAGTTTTGAAAGCTGGGATTTCGGCGCCCATTTCAGTCCACCTGAAATGCTAGCACATTTTTAGTACCGAAACGGTAAGTTTCGGTTTACAACTTCGGTGCTTTGTTTTCAATCTGACTCCTGGGATTTCAGCCACATCTCAGCTTGTCCAAAATCCAATTTTATTCTTGTAGTGTAGAATACAATTTCAGATGTACCTAATTCACTAGTAAAAGAGTTAGCCTAAAAGAATCTTTGGCGCTTCGAAGGCCCAGTGAGTGCGAAAAGGGTAAATTACACGTCGGGAATCAGGAGGCACGACAACTTTAGTAGCATAGGCGCTCGCGATCAGCTATTGATGGCGCAACACCTATTGATGGTATTGAATGCCTATTCCGACAACTATCGGCTGAAGCCAACGCCTATTATCACCCGATGCCTATTTCTGTGAATGCCTACCACATAAAATACAACTCCGCATGAGATAATTTTGCGCAACAGACTTGGCGACCATCTCAGCCCATCAATACGATTAATATGTAGCTCACCGGGAAGCTTCATGTACAACGGTGAAGCTCAAGATAAATCCCGGACCTCGCAGTATGTAATTCTTTGAAATTCATTTGTACAAGTTTTAGCTAGGAATCCATTTGGCAACTACACGCACAGGGGGGGCATCGCTGTGGCGCGCGCGCCTCAACATCGGTCCGGTTCATGGGCCCCACAGCAGCGCGCTCGAGAGCTCTACGCGAGCACAATCCAGGCGGCGGCTCTAGGAGAGTGCTTGTGTGTAATTTCTACCTGCGACGCATCATTATCGCAAGACGGGTAAACGAATAACCGCGCTCGCACGCCGCCAGGAGCACAAGCAGCTGACGCGCGCATCGCCGCGGCGCGGCTTATCCAGTGAATGCGACGCGTGCAACCATTTGTGGACGCACACGGATCGGCGGGATGGGAGGGCGTGTCATGCTGTCTGTGGCCTCTATGTCGATGGTCCGCGACCGGCTTTGCTTATCTGGAACCACCCGTGAGGCCCCCAGCATCGGTGAGGGAGGTAGAGACGTTAGCATGCGGCGGCGGAGGGACGGTTTTCTCGCGCACCTCATGATGCGCATTTCTTCTCGTTCACCAGGATCTTAAGAATGGTGGGACGGGTAGGTCGCAAAACGATGCGATAATGGGCGGCACTGCGTGTACGTGTATGTCGCGGACGCCGTTGGTTATGGTGGGAGGAAGAAACCCGTCACGATACCCCAATTGTTCCCATCAACCAATCGACCATACCCTAACCGAGAGATAGGCTTGCGAATAGGCGTTCACTTCGCGTTTACTCAGCCAATAGGCATTCAATCTCCCAATAGGCATTCGAGCCCGGGGTAGGCATTCAACGAATGCCTGTGCTACTAAAGTTGTATGTACTCGGAATCAGCGAGCGCTCGTGGTGTGTGAAAAAAAAACAGGTGCATGCTGATACAAGGGATCTGCTTCAAACATGAGGTATTACTTTGAGGTAGACTTTTCGGACCATGGCAAATTTAGCATTTTCCGGTGAGTTTTTCCAGCGCATATGTACAATTCCCCATTAATATTCCTCATCCACCGCCGTCCCCATCGTCGTTGCCGTGAACTGAATTGCGGCCAGATCCAGTGTGTTGAGTTCGAGTGTGCCGTTTCGTCCGGCCCCTGCCTCGTGCAAGTTGAGCATCAGCCGGCAGAGCAGGGTTAGGGACAGGCTGGAAATGACATGGAGGGTTAGCTCTGTAATAATTTGGACACAATGGCAGAGAGCGGCACCTCGAGGTGAACCAGGAGAGGAAGCCCGAAAGGAGGATCTATCTGTCGCTCGAGTCAAAGGCAAACAGAAGTTTGAGAGACGCACGTCGCCAAGCTGCGGAGGCGATTGCGAATGAGGGGAACTTTCTATCCAGGAACTGTCCATGACTTACATAAAACGTCGAGATATTCGCTATAGTGGCCAGGACGATCACCCTATACCATTTTGGTCAGTCATTCATTCCACTCCAGCCTGAAAAACACACCCAAAATACATGCTCCCTGCGCACCCATGAGCACAGCCGGGTCAGAAGACAGTAAAACGAAGAGGGCTGTCAGGCACACAGACCGTCCTTTAGCATCCTCTGGATCAGCGAGCCGGCGTAGGCCTGCGATGTATGACGCTGCATGTATGCTTGTCGGACGGTCAACGCGAACACGAGCACATCGCAGGCGAGTCTGAATTAAACGGTCCGTCAAATTCCACCTGCGTCTGACGAAGGAAGTTGAAATGCACGGACATGCCCATCCAAGCCTTTGCCAGATCTGGAGCAATCAGTTGAATTGAGGCGATTAACCAAGTCACCTACGGTCAGCCCTGTACGCGGGACGTCAATAATAATATCGCCATGATCGCAGAAATTAAATTAAATCTCTCACGTAGAGCGCGGGTATGGCGTGTTGCATCCATTTAATCCAGGTGCTGCAAGGTTCTGTGCCGGGCCGTCAAGCTTGACGGCCCCCACCTGGACGCATTCAAGTCAGCCAGCCGCAGTTCATTTATTTAAGTGGAAACTGAATTTTTACTCACCACTGCCAGGGTCATGCTGACGCACACCAGGACCAGGAGCGGAACGAGCACCCATATGTTGCTGCGGTACATGGCGAAGACACGGACACTGAGTGTCGCTGCGGCAACATCAATTATATGACCGAGGGCCCAATGTGGGTAGGCCGTGCTCACTTTCAATGAGACCCTCCTGGCTGATGATGAAGATTTCCCAGACGGTCAGCATCCTGATGCAGCTTTCCGTGGGATCCGTTCAGTATTGGGAGAGGCGGTAACAAGGACGCAGTTCTACCTACCTCTTTGAAAGGACGTAAAATCGGACTTGATTGAGGCTACAAGAATGGGGCAGCAGATGCTTGAACACACCTCATGGCTCAAGGCGCCAAAATAGAACACCGACACAATGATGTTCCCGATAAGCCCGATGTATCTGGCTGCGAGGAACCAGCAGGTGCCCGGCCGCAGCTTGGTCAACCAGATGTATTTTACCTCCGTGCTGAAGGTCAGGAGGTGATCATAAATGACAATGACTATAGCATGAAGTGAGGCTTTAAAACTTAGTAGTATTAGCGCACTCACCGAGGCCGGCGAGGAAGACGTAGCGATAAATTCGACTAAAAGTTAGCATGAGCATGAACTGATGTAGATGTACGCGATGCATGCACGGACTAATCAGAGGTGAACGTAGCATAATCCAGGTCTGTTGAATCTAGCAATGCCTGCAAGCGGGAGTCAGACATCATGAGGAGAGCGGTGGGATCTGATGTGGACAGTGGACGTGCGGTGGTTCAGCTTATTACTCGTTCTATTAAGATTTACTGCTCACTTCGTTGGGGTGTGTTTGGTTTTATCCCCTTTGAGCTTATTCCACAGCTGCTCGAAATTTTACAGTTTCCGCTTGGTTTCCGCTTTAACGAAGTTTCCTGATTCTATACTAGTGCTGTGTTGCCGTTTGAGGAGAGCGGTGCGATCTGATGTGGACAGTGGACATGCGGTGGTTGGGCTTATTACTCGTTCTATTAAGACAAGATGTACTACTTAGATTAAAACGATTGAACTGAAGTGGATTGGAATAACGGTGGCGTGTCAGGCGGCTTTGAGTGTACAGGTCCATCTTACGGCACCGCAATCCCAATTTCGAAGTTTTCTATACCGAGCCTTTATTTAGTCGCCGGTTGCGGCTGTCGCACTTAAGGGAACAAGACCTCTACTGCTCCCCGAGATTATCGATAATTGGAATTCGCGAAGAGTGAAGCCAATGAAGTTTTCGAGCATGGATTACGCACTTCCCCATTGTGAGGACCTCAAACCGACCTCAAATTCATGCACGGATGAGACGTGGTGGGGGCGTGGGAGGTCACTGGAAAAAATAACATCTGCGATGCAATTTCAGACCTGTGCAATTGATTTTAAGAGGCAGTGGATGATAGTAAACTTGATGCACAAGTAGAGCAACTCCAAGGACTTACGAGAGGCGCTTCACTGACGGTGCATGGGCGATGAATTAGGCTCAGTTTAGTTAGGCATCGTCGAGCTTGGGAGGATCAAAAACACCGCATGCGGGCTTGGTTACTCCACACCTGACCAGTTAGGGTAAGGGGTTCCGGTATCCAGCTCAAAGTCCAAGCACAAATAATGAGTATGCGACGCGGCCGCAGGCCCGCAGCCAATTCATTTCGACAATCTCCCAAAGCAAAAAGAATCCGTGGCGCGGCGCCGCCAAGCGAAAACGCGCGCAACCAGAGTGGTGTGCTTGACCAGTGCTTGAATAGACACATCTAGTGGACAGAAACACGAAATTGGCGGCGGCAAGGAGGGATGACGAGAGGGGTGGTTACCCGCCCTTATCGTATATACTCGGCAGGTCGATTTAATAATTAACATTAATATTTCGTCCCGCGAGGCGCGAGTGGGCGCGAAGTTCGTCCAAGCACGGACTTGAGCAAACACCGGGTGGGGTGCAGAATGTGCGATATAATTATCTGTGGCAGGCTATTCATATGGTCCAATGCCCGAACCACCGTCGACTTCGATCACCTTCGAACTCCAAAGAAAGAGAGCTGGCGTTGGAAAAATAGATGCAAAACCAGGCAAGTACAGGAGGATGTCTAGAGTCTTGAAGCTGTTGTCATTTGACCGCCTCCATTCATTATCCCAAGTGTTACATGAAACGAAGGTCAAGTGTAAATTGCGCACGAAGACTAGGTTGCCCTCCGGACATTTGAAATGAAAGGTATTTTAGCCAAGAACAAATGGCCCAAGGGCACGTGGGACTTTTTGCCATCCGAAGGTCTGGCTATGTCGACTCGTTGTTCAGGTTGGAAACCGCGGGAGTACAAGCACCTGCCCTCAGCCTCCGCAGTTCCGGCGAGCCCAATCAAAGAGTTGGGTCTGCTCCCTTTGCGAGAAGCAGTGTCTCAATTTTGTCCGCGAGGTCGGATTGATTGCTGACAGATGCTGCCCGGAGTGGAGTCCCGTACTCGCCACCTACACCGCCGTTTGAAACAAATATTTAGAGGACATTTGCCGCGCAACATTTGTAAACAGCTGTCAGAACATCACCACGATGTTGCCGAAACATCATCCAAATAAAAATCGTCCAATCCCTCAAGGCTTCAGTGACTTGCCATCATGCAAACATCCCAGTCAAACATTTGTCAGATGTTTCTGCGACATTTTGACTACGCATATTATATATATATTTTAAATTATCCAAATTTGAATGACACGAACAATGAATGACATCCAGGCTCTACGAACACATCATGTATGTACGGGAATAATGAAGGTTAGCGCACAGCGCCAACCGGGAAGCTGTGGCTTGTCATCTCGCGAAAGAAAGGGGCAGGCCATGGGTATAATGGCGATAAAGATGCCGATGGAATCGGCGAGAGGACGTGAGCCAGTTAACCAACTTGCATGAATGATGATTGAACGACTTCGATGCGCCACTTGCAGATGACTTGAAGAAGTTGCGTCACGACTTGAGGTCTTGCGGAAATTTGAAAGTCAACATGTCTTGGGAACTTGATGGAGGCTTTGGCACGTCTTGGAACAGTGGGTCTTGAACAGCACAGTTGAACAGTTGAGATGTACAAAGGACATTGAGGTTGATTGCTCGGCATTCGGGTATTGGCTCTGGTGGATCACAGATTTACATGGGCGAAGTCCACAAGGACATACAGACACTCAAACACTGGCCATACAGATGTACCATGATGCTGGGGCCTCTTCAAGACTTGCACGACTCCAATTGTGCTGCGGAGCGCTGGCGCTGGGGACCGGGTCTTGGAGATAACAAGTAATGGATGCCTTGAAGCAGGTTGGCAGCACTGGACAGCAATGCCAACAACAAGGCAGTACAGCAGGGTGCGTGTGTGAGGTGGGTGTGGGGATGTGGGAGAAGAAGGAAGAAAAGTGCTTTGTGGGCGTCCAACTTGACAGTTGTTTGGTCTGATGCGCACGGACCCTAAGTCACGGGTGGTACTTCTTGTCTTGCACCGACGCCGTCACTCAAAGTCAAAGGTTTTAATTGTAGGATGAAATTGTTGTGCCGGAATTCCTCATAATTTCTGTGGGCGGACCGTTACCGTAAGTTGTAACCATGATCTGGCCACAAGCCTTAGCCACACAACCTCACTGGTCAGGTAAATTGAGAAGCTCGGAGCCTCGTTGCAAATAAGTGCAGGAAGGTTTAGGACTTCTTTCTATCTCGGTGTCACTGGCCATCAACCTCCTCTCCAATGCAGGTCCTATTATTCAGTTGGCTCCAGTAACGTGTTGGAAACGTCCGTCACAATGTCTATATAAGGCTTCAAAGATGTTTCTATAATGTCGTGTAGATGGAGCACAGATATTTCACTTTAGAGGTCCCTGAAACGTTCAACTAATGTATTCTCAATGTTCCCAAGAATATATCAAGGACATCAATTTTCAACGTTGAGAAAACAATGGACTCGAATGGCGGTGTACGTCAGCATACATCATCGGCATGGAAGCAAAGCCGCGCCTTGAAGATTCGGGTCCGCCCCCTTCTCGACAAGTACTAGTAGCTGGACTGCTTTCAGATTTCCCCTGCGCTCGGCTTGAAGCAGCGTCCCGTGCTTTCCGTCTGTATGAACCATGTCAGTTGTACGTCCTTGGGATTGTAAAACTCCCACCCCGAATATTTAGGACCAGTCCCACCTTGAGAAGCAGCTCGAAGAATTACGGGTTTACCTCAAATGAGGCACAGGCGGCTTGGAGTGCCGTCCCGTACTTGCCGCCTGCAGGTACCCGTATCAGTCGTACATCCTGGCAATCGCAAAAGTCGCACCTTGAGCGTTCAGGTCCGCTCCCTTCTTGAGAAGCAGTTCGACAAATTCCATGTTTATCTCAAGTGAGACACAGGTGGTTTGGAGTTCCGTCCCGTACTTGCCGCCTACAGGTACCGCATCAGTCGTACATCCTCGGGATCCCCAAACTTGCACATTGAACATTCGGGTTCGCTCCCCTTTCAAGAAGCAGTGCAACAACTTCGAGCCTTCCCTGGTACGATGCTGCCTGGAGTGCTGTCCCGTACTCGCCACCTGCAGGTACCATGTGAATTTTACATTATTGAGACCCTTCTCGGCCGCCTTAGCATTTATCGCCGCGGGCGCATGCACATAGTCCGACTGATACAGCTATATAAAGCGGGTAAGGCCGACGAGCGGCAGGGCCCGCTACCAGCTCTCGTGGCTCTCGATGATTCGAAACAATTGGATTAGTTTGCTCATAAGATAAGACTACTCATAGAACTAGGCCATGATTCTCGAATTTGCTTCAGCTGCTCATTGAAGCGAGTCGTCTTCTCATGCTGAGTTTGTTGCTCGCACTCGACGTGTTTGCCCTTTTGCAGAGTGAAGATTTATGTCCGCAATTTCCCGCGCACAGCTCGGAGCGGGTCCGAAGGCTGATGTTCGATATCCATGCTGCTAAGAATGCGGTGCATTGGATTAAGGGAAGTCTTACTACTTGAAGGTCCGGTGTCGCAGAACGGAGTTAGGGGCTGGTAGACAGAAAGGTAGGTCGGAAGTCCGGAATATGGGGTGCAAGGATGAAAGGAATCTCGGGGAGGCATGGAATGAAAATCAGATGAGAATATGGGAATGTGCCGTGTGGGTGTGAGGTACGGGTGCAAGGCAAAAAGACTTGGTGAGGGTGATACTCTGGTGCTCAGTTGGAAAGTGTTCACTGGCGGCATACTCGCGTTGGAGTACTCAAGTCACTGGCCGCGACGTAGATGGTGGTTCGTGGGTGAAAAGGTGATATTATGACATGTGTACGTACGAAACAAATAGACGGCCCGATGGCCGATGTACCGTATGCTAAGCGAAGAGATAGGGGGAAAGGGGTAGTCGACGAGCGGCCCATCCCCCCCTTCCACACCGGATTTATAGCATTAATTCACCATTCATTGTGGATATCGGCACAATCAGGGACAGATACCAGGAGGAAGCAGATGGGAGTGAGAAAACTGCGATGGACAGAAGAGTCGGCTATTGAAGAGCTTCAAAAGAGTCAAAGAAATCAGCGACAGAGGCACAAGAGTGACTTTCTATTGTGGCAGACTGAACAGTAAGCAAGTGCTTGCGAATTGCAGCCTTGATCTTAAATCTAAGATTGCGGCTTGACTTCGATGTGGAAATATTCGAAGCCGCAGTAACATGGCAGAGATGCTCAGTGGAGATTTTGTTATGCTCAGCAGTGAGAATTATATGGGGGACAACAGCCGAATCAAAATCCTGAGCTACAGCATGGCAGGTGAGTCTCGAAGACGAGTTGACATTGAGATGTGGTCTGCACCAGCACCTGTCACGAGATGTTGCCTACACTGAATGAGATCCATATCATGATGGGGAAGTGTATGCAGGGTAAGAGAATGTTGAATTGTTTCTAAATCAGAATACAGCATAGAGATACGGGCAGTAAGAAAGTCACGGCAGAAGAGATGCCAGTCACGACCCGGAACAAGATCAAAGGGAAGCGAGTCCTTGACAGAGATTCCCATTCATAACACAGCCCGAAAGTGATCTTTTGGTGGATGGTGGTAGAGCCCTCGCAAGGCAGAGACAAGAGACCAGGGGCGACAGATTCGGAAGGCTTGATACCGGAGGCTGAGACCTAGTCTGACGATAGCAATGATTTTCTATGCCCAGCGCAGAAGGTTGACGAGAAGGGGAGATTGTAGAAGGTAGGCTTGAATCCAGCCTGTCTTTCAAAACTTAATTGTGTTGATAGACAGGCTGGTCGATCGGAGTTTGAATTTCCAATATGCGCGGGTTACTATAAAAGGCTAATTAGTCAGCAATGTCCGTCTTCAATCCAATTATCATGAATCCTCGAAAATATGGCATAGGATGTGTCTAGTGAATATATAAAGGTGTTCCGAGTTTATCCGACCACGAAATACACAGTGTTCAGCTCACAGAAAATATTTCTAAAGTTTTGATGGAGCGTTGCTATTGTTAGGCTCTGCCCCGCTAAAATTTTGCTTACAAATATACCAAATGTGGTATCTCGCGCGTTATCTATATTACAATTGAACACCTTTGACTCGAGTCAAACTTGATCCGAGTCAACCCGAGCTCCAAGAGCTGGCAAATGATGTCACTTGCTCCAACGCTCCACTGAAAACCGTCGAGATGCCCAAATCTCCACTCAACTGTTAGATTGTTATTTTTAAACTGTACAGATGTTGAGAACATAGTTATTTGAACACAAATGTACCTCCAAAAGATCGTATGAACACATTTTGAGTACTCTGGCAGTCCAATCAAAGGCAAATAACTTCGAGCATGAGATAACTGCATTTGTAAAATGAAGGGAGAAAACTTCAAAGAGAGAGCTGTCTGTGAACTTAAAGTCCCATTGTCCCAAAAATTATCCTAGGAATAGGGTCTCAATCGAAGACATACATCCTGCGAGTGAGTTGACATCTTTTTGCGAATTTACATGAACATTTCATGACATGCCGAATTCTTTCGCGGGCGGTTGCCCAAAACATCAAAAACCGCCTAACCGGCCATCCATCTAAATCCTTCGTTGGCACTCGTACTATTCATCCCAGTGCATTCTAAATCATTCATTGTATCGAAATACATTATTACATACCCTCAAACTGTAAATATGACATATATAGGGACCACGACCGTTTCTGTTGCCGGCCAAGGAGAATGGCCAGGATCAAGTGCAGAGCAAATGGTGTACTCTGCAAATGACAGAGGGCATTTAGGGCCCAAATAGAGATCCATATGCCTCAATTAGATGTAATGGGACGTATATGTTAGCAAACTAGGTCTCCGATATCCCAACTACCCCTCCAAAAACTCCATCTGTACAAGTCAATTAAATTGGGTGGTTTTCGATGTTATCCCGCCGTGAATGGGAAGTCTGACATTTAAAAGCCCAACCAGTGTGGTAGGATACATTATGAGGTATCTTGAATGACCAAGCCAAATCTCAGGCTCCCAGCAAACATGATTGGTTCGTTACAGAGGTGGCCGGTTTGTGCCACTTGAAATCGAGTCAAGGTCTGTTTGGAGTATCAAACAGATGAGCGGGAGGTTTTCACGGATAATTCATCCCCGGGCCATTGCCCCGAACCATGGGATGAGAACAGGCCCCCGCACTTGTGAATTGGCCAGGAATTGGGGGAGCAATAAGGAAAAGACGAGCGAAAAGGCCAGTCTGGATAAGAAATGATTCTCCCACGCCTGGCATCTTGTTCGAAACTCCCGCAACATTTGATTGCTGCCTTCTCTTGCCTCCAAATTTGACATGCAAGGTCTCCATAGGTCGTGGTCCAACCAACAACCACCAAATTCGAGGATTATACCTTGCACCGGCTTATATTAGGCAAGTTGCTGGTTACCTAGTGTGGCCAGATAGGCAGTCACTGATAGTACTGCTGCTTCGCTCCAGCAAAGTGAAATTGACTAATGAGGAAAGCTCTACCTGTTACATGTGCGTCGTGAACCCCAGAAGGATAAATGACCTACCCAAGTTACTTCTTGCATGCAGCATTATTTAATACTGGCGAATGCTCAGAAACACAGGGAGGCTATTACCTCTCTGTTACTCTTGACACACCTGTTAGCCATCGAAGTCCTACGGTAGTCGATCATGCACAAATATGTGCTTGAAGTCCTGGAATTTTTCTACGCTGTGCTTGTGTTTCTTTTAGATGCTGACTGAGGCTATCCTGTGCGGATGTGCTACCCTGTGTTCTTGCTTCTTTGGGTTTTTTTAGTGCTACTGCTGCCGGAAGGATTCCAAGATTCCACCTGTTGGTGAGCTCGGCTACAAGAACTCAGAGGGGCCCAGGGATGATGATGCAGCTACTTGGTGTGTGTACATCAGGATACTCCCTGGTGATAAGGTGTGATTTTGAACATGCCTAAATTGTTTGATTTAGACGAGTTACATTAGAGAAATCTAACTGAAGTAAGACACAGAGGATGCTCGTCTTGTCTCGAGCCCGAGCATTAAACCTATAAAGCATTGAAAACTAGTCTAAACAATACTGAGTAAAGGGATTCTATCAGTACTCCAAACAGAGTGACTAGTATTATTCTGAGCTCAATCAGCTAGCTATAGGACTCACCCGACAAGCCACAGAGACCCTGTGTAGCAAGTTTGGTGTCAATATGGATGTCAGGTAAATCAAGGGAGTTATTGAAGAACCACAGTTGCATTGTGAACTGTACTATGCAGTTGTAAAACCCTAAAGTGGATATATGATCCAACACGTCCAGGAGAGAAACCAAACCAGGGACAACAAACCTGTAGAAAGATGATTACGAGGGCCAATGGCACGATGCACACTTGGCCTTTGGGTAGGAAAGAGGCAGTACAACCTGTGGCAGGGTTTGTAAGGCTGATTGGACTGTTGTTGGGTATACAAACCTTAATAATGGCCTGGCAAGGAGAACTGGCTTAGAAATAGTGCTTTAAAGCTGTTCAGATGGTTAAATCCTGAGATCTGGACAGGCTAGATGCTCTGTTCCCTGAAGCTGGGCATTAGGAATGTTCTATTCTATTTATCTGGGCACTTACCAATGTCCAATTCTCTCTCCGCTAAATTATAATTGTGTTTGTAACCCGCAGTAGCCAGTGCAGTGTAAAAGCTCCACAAATGTAGTAGATTACTCGGTCAATTGCACCCTCTGGTTGGCAACCAGTTCTTTTTAGAGCCCAGCTATTTAGTTCAAAGCTCTTTGTAGCCTCTGTGCGACTAACACCACTCTTGCCATATAACTTGGGGGTTGCCTTCCACCCACAGCTCTTCACTTTGTAGACGTCTTTGGCTATGCTTGAACCTGATGGCCTTAAAACTTGAGCTTCTGACCAAAGCCTCACATTCAGTCCTTTGAAATTGTGGTCTTAAAAACTCAGCTTCTGACCAAAGCTTTGAATTTTGTACTGTGGCTTGCTTGACACAGTCTTTTGACTGACAGTTGATATGCCTGACCTACTGCCCTGAACACACACACTGAGCATTCTGAGTTTAGTGGGTTTGTTGGATTTTTGGTATTAGATTGAGCAGACAGAGTCTTGCTCATTTGATATTGGATTCCATGCCTGCAGTCCAGTGCAATGTTTCACTGGAAACCGGTGTTCCTGAGCGGGACTGTGCCGTGTAATACTACCTACCTACCTACCTACCTACATCAAAATTCACGGATACGTGTGAACGTTGCTATAGATTGAGCGATGCGTGGCGAGCGCACAACAAAGGAAGACGCTGACGAGGTGGAGTCGGAGTCAAACCAGATACTCCCACTCGAGGCAGCGCTAAATCAGCTACCAGGTGTGCGCCTATCTGGGCTATTAGTACCAGGTTGAATCAAATACGAGCGCGCACGAACTCACCCTCGCTTTCACAGGCCCTGGCCAGGAGTGAAGCAACGAGACAATCTAATCGAAACCAAAATAACCTGACTTAAAGCGAGAGAGAAAACAAGTATCATTGCCGCACATTCGGACACCGGGGGTTGAACCAGGGGCTCCCGCTTAATTTCTTGAATTGCTTTGTCTCTTTCAGGGAATGCGGATGTGCGCGGTGTACCACATCCGAGATGATGTTCTGTCCCGCCTGCAAAGCATGAGTTTCTGGGAAGGATTCCCTGCGTGAAGGAGGAGTGTGTACATGTCGTCCGATTAAATTACAATCATCCCCGCGCGTGGCGCGCGTGAACGGATACCAGCACCGAAAGAATATATAAATTGAAATTCTCATGGTCGGCACCGTGACGGACTACCTACCATCCGGCCTCAGGTCTTGCCTCACTCCCTGCGAACTCACCTGGCAGCGCATCTACAAACAACGGCGCAAATTCAACAATAGAATCAAATAATCGAAAACTCACCGTTATCTGGAGAGTGCATGCGGCAGACCTCGAAAGGAAAACTGAGAACACGGTCTGGAGCTCGCAGGTTCGTCGCTGTGATAACGATTGAACTCGGACTCATTAATTAACACACCAATATGCATGATCCATTCCTGGCTCTCGATGCACGACTTGACCGAAATTAATTTCATGAGTCAGTAACGATTTCACGAGTCAGACGCCCGCCCGGGGTATGGGAGAGAGCGTTGCTCATGGTCTGGCACAGACGGCGATTGGATATGAGGAAGTCTCCAGGTGCCAAGTTGACGTGAGGAGCATGAAAGAATGAATGGGTTAGTGTTAGATGGCATCGCGATGAATCAAGCGGGGATAGACCGCGCCCTAATGCGCGAGGCAACGCACGCCGATCGGATGGGCGCAGACGGCGCCTTACGGGATGGGGGAGGGAGGAGATGTGCACGGGGTGGGGTAGGGATACCCAACTAGTTGGTATGATAGGCGGGTGGGTGTGGTGTGCCATAGCGTCCTTCCGTTCTCCAATGCCATCAAGTCTGAAAGAGAGGCGACCCAACGGCAGAACTGCACATGCATTGAAAGAGACAGGGAACACGCACCGCACCAAGATGACCCAAGAGACGCGGGTCGAAGGATAGTGCACGACGACATGTGGGTCTTCAGATCTTCCCATCCTTCTGTCCTGATCAAGTCCGAGAACCGATCTTGCTGTTTATGTTTCAATCAAAATTATTACAAGTTTTCTGTCGTCCTAGTAAAGCGATCAGTCCCATGAGTGAGTGGAAGCAGCGAAAATCGCACCCAGACTCTTTATTCGGTAATCAGCTTCCACCTGACCGTGAACACACAAAACAACTCCTCCCCGTTCCGCCACTCGCCCAATTCCATCCCTAACCGTCCATTACCCAACACGCCACGCTCCCCCATCGGAAACCTCCACCTCAATGCCCTCTCCACGACCTTCTCGAGCTCTCCCCTCCGGTCCATCGTCGTCTCGAACTCCATCTCGAGGTCTTTCAGCGCAGGCAACAACTGCAACGCGCCGCCCCACGCGCCGTCCGCCCACGGAATACTCTCCCCGCGCTCCTCCCGCGCTACATCCTCGATATACTCCGCAAGATATTCCCCGCGGTGCGGGTTAATCATGAACGGGTGGTTATGCTCGCACCACCACCAGTCGCCCCGCCTTATCGTAATTTTGAGGCGCTCGACGCCCAGGGGGAGCACGCCGCTCGCGCACAGCGGCGCGAAGCTCCCGTCGAGCCAGAACATCTGCGTGAAGAGCTGCAGTTCGGTAACGAGGGGACGCTGCCACGGCGCGAGGCGCGCGAAGTAGGCTGACTCGGGCTCGTGACCGTGGATGTTGGGGAACTGGGCTCCGAGACGCGGGGGCCCGGTGTTTGATGCGTGCCAGAAGACGTGCGTGGCGAGTTGGGAGGGAAGGTGGTATGTCTCGAGGTAGATGCGCCGGCAGGTACGGAGGAAGGCGACATTGATCTTTCGGGGGCCGATGTGAGCTGGCCGACGCACAGCCGGAGGGAAGGCGAGGGAATCATCGGAAGGGGTGTACTCTGCGAGGATGGCTGCGAAGAGGACGTTGCGGATCTCGGGAGGAATGAGGCCGTTGAAGAGCGGGGACGCCGCTTGGGGGTCGACGGTGATGGGTCGCTCGTGAATCGGGAGATGTGGTACGGGAGGAGTTGCGGTGCGTCCGCTGCGGCGGCCGAGTATCATACGGCGCATTGAATTCTTGGGTGGTGGGTATGATCAGACACCTGATCGAGGCTGTGCATTGGAAACCGCGATCACGTGCCAATCATTTTTGCTTCAAACGCGTATACTATAATAGTATATCTATTATCAGAGATTATCAGTATCTTCCAAGTATGCTGAATCAGACAGGCTAACGACATCCATGTTTTTGGAGTCATGGCTTTCCAATTTCCAGACAAGCAGAACCCAGACGCTCTGATCGATTCCCACCGATCCACACCGATAGGTCTCGAAGCGTCTATCGTCCTAACCTTTATTGGCAATCTCAGAGAAGGCCCCGACGGGTGGGGCATATCCCAGTCAAATAATATGGGTCATCTTTGGGGAGGCCAGTAGCAAGAATGGTAGGAACATATCGTACTACTTAGATTTGGGGAGAGACGACGGACAAGCGGTGTTTCAGAGCCGACAGAGTTAACAATGCCGGAAGTCCGGTTTATTTACATTTTCTGCGGGATGTGGAGGGGATGAACGATGCGCAGTGTTAAATATGTCCACAGGTCAATTTCTGATGAGCAAAGAATCCATCATGTATGCGTAAAATGAACGCGAACGTGACCTTCTTTGCTGAATTAGGACGTCATGTTTCTAGATTTTTTTTGGCTTTGGGTACACATAGACAGAGGTAGGCTTACAATGGATTAAACACGAACGCGGGATTGCTTTCATCGACAAAGCGCCAGACTATGTTCTGCTTGCGGTTTTTTGCCTTCCAGTCATTTAAGGATTCAGGGAAGTATGGTATAGACGAAGTCAAGCTTTGATCATGGGCCGCGACAACAAGGAAGTCTGGATCCGCGTCGAATGTAGCGACCTTTTCCAATGACACTTTGGACGTCAGTGGATCTGTGTACACCGAGTCGGGGAGGTCAGAGACCGACAATAGCGACTCTGCACGAGAAACCAGGTCAAAATCGTGCTCCTTGGTCCCCCACGACCAGAAGTAATCAGTTGAGATGGATGATTTGGTCGCTTGCAGCAGATGTGCAGGACACGGAAAGTGGAGCTGAAATTGGGGCCGGGGACGTAATTGTCCAGGATTGTGGAAGGAATCTCCACTGAGGAAGATGAAGGAAGTAGGAGTAACCCGGGCGAGTGCCGTCATATGGCCCGGGAGGTGCTGAATCATTTAGCAATACCTTTTTGTATTTCGAATACTCACTCACCCCAGGTGTGTTGAGAAGATAAAAACTGCCATCGCCAAAATAATCGATGGCCTTGAAGGAGCCGAATGTCAGTTGGTATTGTTAAAGCTCAATTCGGTGACTTTGTGACCCTGAAACCCATTTCAGGATTGACGTGTGAAGAGGATGCACTCTAACTCACGCAAAATCGCTTGTCTGTAAGACACCGTTTGGAAATTGCGGGTATAGCTTATTGTTGGTTCCTGGTCCTATGACAAGGTCTGTCGTGTGGGGAAATTTTGACATATCCCCTGACATTCCAGTCAGAACGGCACCTATTGAGCAACGTGTAGTCAAACTTACCGATGTGATCAACATGTGAATGACTGGGAACATGAAACGTCAGTGGAAGGAATATGTGCAAATTTCACACCTCCAGATCACCGCATTTATACTCTCAAGAGGGATTCCTCCGTCTTGAAGAAGCTCTGTAATGTCTTTGAAGGGCCCAGTGCTGAAAATCCCGTCGGCGAAGAATGCGGAAACACTGGGTGGGAAGTTCAAAGGGTCATTGCGCAGCCCCAGGTCGAACATGAGTCGTTGGTTTCGGGATTTGTGTTCGATGAAGAAAGCGTGTACGGGAGCAGTAACGGATTCCCGTCCTGGAAGGACAGGTGCAAAGTTTCTGTGAGTACCGTTCACGATCGTCAGATTCGCAACATTGAATGCCATGACCTCGACAATCGCATTTGAAGATGGAATCCCAAAATCGTGGAATGATGCCAGAGTATATGGAACGAGGAGCGTAAGGGCTAGACCTGGAAACAATACATATGAGCAGGTTGCATTGGAAGCCAAAGGCATTCTGAAGTGGCGACGTGATTCATGAACGGCTCTTTGGCCCTTTTATATGATCCCGACGCCTTCCTAATGCGGGAACGAAGGAGATAACGCTCTGTGCCTGTACATCTAAGTATAAAGTTTTCAACCCCATCTGGATTAATTTCCCCTCATTAGACGAGTGCCTGGTCACAATTAAACCCAATGCAGGTGTGTAGTATGTTTAGAGGGACGGGTTACCACACTTTCGCGTCAATTCCTCGCAGAGCCGCGGCAGTCGCGGCCTTTTCTCCGGGCCTGAGAAAGTCCCAGTGGCAGACGGTCCGGTCCAATCCTGCATCATCAATCATGGGAATGTGCAAACGTCTACAGGGTCGCTTGTTCGAAGGTTAAGTTCTTTCATAAAACCATCTGTTCAGTTCGAATGATCCTATTCAAATCCAACATTTGTAGCCTGTCTAAGAGGAAAAGTCGGAGCGCAAGACGAATGCAGCCCTCGGTGGACTGAAAGTGCAATAAGGGAGACAAGTACGCGCAACCGTCTTTTATTCCCCTGCAGACAGCTAGCCAGTCTGATAAAGTTCGAAGCTAAAGGAAACGGCCTGGTAACCGGTGGCCGCACAGTCTTCTAAGAGCCCTGCAGTATATAGGAGTCTGCTCGTTCGATTCGGCCTAGGCCATAGCTTCCTTCGCAGCATTTTTCCTTGTTTCTTTTCCGGAAGCTGTTGAAACTGGTGGTTCGAACGGTGGTGCTCACCTGCCGTAGGGAGTAGTAGTGCTAAGATTCGATCCTTGCACGCAGAACAAGCCTTCCAGTTTCCGAAGAAATCATTGGAGTGACCATGTTCGCGAGTAAGAGGAAGCCTGGTCGCGGATGGCCCGTATAATGATTCAATGAGATAGTTTTGATTTGAGTGGGCGGTTCTGAGCCCGGGTGATGTTTGACCTTTCTTTGCATTTTGAGTGCGTTTCAGAGTAGAGTATTTTTATTCCTTCCCCGGTGTGCATCTCATCCTGATATCTTTTCACTTAGAAAGATGCTCACGGCAGACCTTATTGAACAGGCACCCTGCATAAAATTGTCAGCCAATTAAAATGAAATTCTGCGGGTTGTGAGCCAGAATGAGGTTGTCATTTAGAAGGATCCAATCAAACACGTCTTTTTAATAGTTTTTAACCATCATCAATGGAATCATAATGGTGCCACAAGAGAGGTGCACTCAGCTTGTGGGCTGAAAATGCTTGCCCCATCTTTCTCATTAAGCAATAGGGCAGTGTTTGCTGATGCGTGCAATAGCCTTGTCGGCAGTGCCACATCGCGCTTGCGGCTTGCCTTCTACCACGATCCCGCCGGATCCACTTTTTGCTGTTGAGAGCACCCGAACTTGCGGCTTTCGTCCACGTCCTCTGCCGATGTTCTGAATCAAAATATCTGTCAGCCCCAAGGGCCGTTTGTCAGCTCAAGCTTCTGCTTATAAATTGAACTCTCACCGGCGTTAAATCGCGGCAAAGTCGTATCCTCCCAACACGAATCCATGGCTCCCATCCGCATCGCTCTCATCGGGCTCTCCGCCTCAGCCACCACCAGTTGGGCCGCCACCGCCCATCTTCCCTACCTGCTCTCACCCCGCGGTCTCGCCCGTTTCCAAATAACCGCACTCTGCAACTCCTCCACTGCCGCCGCACGCGCCGCCATCTCCGCATTCCACCTCCCGCCTGAAACGCGTGCGTATGGGTCCCCCGAAGAGCTCGCCGAAGATGCAGACGTCGAGCTTGTGGTGTGCTGCACACGCGTCGACGTGCACTCCGCAACGGTGCGCCCTGCGCTCGCTGCGGGGAAGATGGTCTTCTGCGAGTGGCCGCTTGCGCACAGCATCGATGCCGTGCGCGACCTCGCTAAGCTCGCGCGGGAAATGCAGGTGCGCACGATGGTAGGCGTACAGGGGCGCGTGGCGCCGGTCGTGCAGAAATTGAAGGCGGTGCTGGAGGGAGGACGGATCGGGCGGGTTGTGAGTGCCGAGGTGCGCGCTGCGGGCGGGTTGAATGACAGGGGGTGGTGCCGCTGGGGCTCGAGTACTTCACCAAGCGGGAGGTGGGCGGGAATGTCTTTACCATCGGGCTCGGGCATCGTGAGTCCCACACATTCAAATTCTCGCAAGGATTGAAATTGGTTACTCACTCACGCTTGCATTCGTAGTGTGGGACCAAGTCCAATTCGTCCACGGCGACGCAACCGCCATCCAATCCCGCCTGCACGTCCAATTCCCCAAGGCGAAACTGCGCGACTCCGCCTCAAACACCATTGTCAAGACCGTCACGTCCGACGTCCCGGACCTCGTCATCGCCGCCGGCGCCCTCCCCGCATCCCGCACCACGCAGCCCGGCGCGCCGCTGCTCGTGCGCTTCCGCCGCGGGCAGCCCGCTTTCGATGACGAGCCGCCGCTGGTGTGGAGCGTCACTGGGGAGACGGGCGAGATCCGCTTGACGAGCCCCGCAGGTACGACGCTGCATGCGTTTGCGCATACGGAGGCTGTGAGGCTCGAGGTGCGGGATTTTGCAACGGCGACGGGCGAGGTGGAGCGAATCGAGTGGCGGTGGGAGGGGTGGCAGGAGGAGCTACCTTTGGTGGTACGCAGTATTGCGGCGCTCTATGAGGCGTTTGCGGATGGAGAGGAGAGGTATGCGACGTTTGACGATGCGCTGGGGCGCCATGAACAGCTGGAGGGCATGCTGATTGCTTGGGATTCTCAGAGCTGAGCGCTCAGGCGCGGAGGTTGAGGTGAACTTTAGTTCTTCGCTTTGGCTCAATATTGAGTCTCAACATTTCTGAAACAGGAGAATATGATTCGTCAGTGCGATGAATTATAAGCACAGCGGTTTCGTAGTTGAGTCTCGTTCGTCTTTATTGAACTATTTCGAGGATTCGTTCTTCATTCTCTTCCCACCGTCAGTAAACTGACGAGTTTGAATGCCGTACTAATATTGAAGCCACCTCGTGTGAGAGTACCGACCGATTGGCGGGAGGTTCGCGCCTGCATCCTGCACATCAACAAAGCGATGGTTCTCCCTTGTTCACGGGACTCGTTTGATTCGAGTCTGGGCCGTTTGACCAAGCATTCTTTTTTCTCATCTCCCCAAAATAAGCGCAATCTGCGCGGTTGATCGGAGCCCCAGCACTGCCTCACTCAAACTCCACTGGTTACTTAGAGCTGGCAGTAACTAACTATATGTGAGAACCTCGCAAGTGATGCTTTATTTTTTAGGAGGCACAAAAGCCCTCATTCTGGCGCTTAACGTTTCTGTCTCTTCCAACCACCATCCATGCACAGCGAAGCCCATCCAGACGCCGTGTTCACCTATAGCTCGACCACAGACAGCCGAGAATCCTCGAGGTGAGCTCTGTCTTCCCCACCTATTCTGGACTCATCGCCTGTACTCTAGGTGTGGCAGCGGAATTTTCACCGGCTCGCAGCACTTCACTGTGACTGGCCAGAATTTCGAGTTCCCCAATATCAAGCGCAATTACCTTAGTGGTCCGATGGTAGTCTCGTATAAACAGATGCTACAACAATAGAGTGCTCGTACCTCGCATGTTGTAGTCCGATGGTGCGTTCTAGCAAGCGTTTTCACCACGTTTTGGACACGTGGCCGTCAAATATCCTCGCCACGACGCCACAGTGTGTATCATTGCCATACCTTCCACACGAGGTTCGCCTGGTCCTCCATCGATAAATTTAGAGCCCAGTCATCGACGCCCGGCGCTGAACGTCTCTTGCTCTTACCTTCATCATCCATGGCTGGCGACTCGGAGGGACTTCAGTTCATGTCCCATATCTTATTTGTGCAGAGCTCACCGTGCTCCAGAATCATGAACATCCATCTATCTGGGGGCGTAGATGAAACTGGAGAAGGAGGGACCGGAGAAGGGGCGGGATTTATGCCCGTTCGGTCTGCCCCACCTCTCAAGTATTTGCGCAGAGTTCATCGTACCACAGAATCACGAATATCAATAAGCATGGCGGGGTAGGGGGGGTAGTGGGGCCGGAGGAATCAAAGGAGGAAGAGGAGGGATCGGAGAAGGACCGAGGTTGCTATTGATAAGTGTGTGGCCCCTCTGTTTCTAACGCCGAGCTAACCATGCTCCAGCCTATACACGCATTCATTCAACGTATTCGTTCCCAGGAAATTCAAATCAATTGTACGTGAATCTCATATTGTTTAAGCTCCATTCCGAGCTTCGTGGAAGGCCCCAGCTAGGAAGGACCACCTCTTGTGAGCACTGCAACACCAATGGGAAAGGTCGAAATATCATCCTATCCTTCGACGGGACCTCAAACCATACGGGAATAAGGTGGGTCAGATCTGGAGATCCACCAGGGAACACTTATCTTGGTCTTCTAGAACACGAATGTCATCGAGCTTTATGGCCGGATCACCAAGGACGACACGCAACTGACATACTACAATAGTGGTATCGGCACCTACGCAAGACCCTCGTGGCGTCCTGGAAGTACTGGAGACAAGTCATGGACAACAAAATCGATCTGGCGATAGCGTGGTAGGGGCCGTTCTTCTTTCGGTTGACTTTCTAGTTTTTATGACATGCAGGAACTTTGACAGAGCTATACTCGCAGGATATCGTTGGTTGTCGAACCACTATCGGCCCGGCGACAGAATATTTCTTTTTGATACGTCGCCCTTGACATTGGTCCAGCTTGAACTGAATCAAGCATCTCCCGTGGTGCTTATTAGGTCCGGGCTTTGGCTGCCATGATCGATAAAGTATGTATTGGACCTTATAAGCGCGCGTTTAACTCAATCGCCGCAGGTGGGGTTGATTTTACCCGGGAATGAAGAACAGATCCCTTTGTACTGTCTTTTGGATGTTGAAATAACGACTTCTGGCCTGATACGATTTTTACAGCGCCTATGAATTATACGCCGATCTCAAGGCTCACTCAAATAAGGGGTAGACGGGGCCAAGTCGGCAGAGTTTTTCAAGATCATTTTCTCCCGGCCGAAAGTCAAGATCCACTTCCTCGGTGTATGGTGCGTGAATTGGCAGGTCAACTCGAATTCCGCGTCGAGATATTCTAGGGATTCGGTTTCCTCGGTCGGCATTATGAGAGGGAAGAACCTTCCGGGCACCGATAGCTTCAATCACAGTGTTTGCTATTTTCGACACGCCCTCGCACTAGACGAGAGAAGAGTCAAATTTCTCCCTGAATATATGTGGAGGGGAATCACACGCGAGCAGGTCGAGCAACTATCCATATCCACCTCTTTCACACTCATTGATTACGAAGATATCTCAGCTCGATGAGGGTCCAACTGGTCGCGGACCCCGGGTCAAAGAAGTTTGGTTCGCAGGTTGTCATTCGGATATGTGAACGATGTCCCTTCCTTCAACTGGCGTACTTCATATTCTACAGCGGCGGTGGCCTCCGCATAAACGACAAACTGGACAACGCTGCGGTGCCAGTTTTATGGATAGGAAATGAAGCTCAGCATGCCTGGCTCAAGCTCGAAACCTCTCCGGTGGAATGGAACTGGGAAGAACTTGAAACAAGCAAACCAACTGAATCCCTAACTTCGGTTTGGCACCTTTTCGAACTTTTGCCCTTCAGACGCTTGTCTTACGCAGACAAAGCAAGTGTGGTCTGGTACAGATATCCATATCCGTACCATGCAGTATCCCAACTGACTTTCTGTCAAGGTTCCCTCACTGTTCCAAAGGGCGAAGGATCAAGCCAGGACAGAAGATCCACGCATCGGTCGCCTTTATAAAGAATTATAAGCCCAAGGCAATTCTCACGTCAAAAGACAAAGGACGCCACGATATTCTCGGGAAAGGGGGTTAAAGTGAACTTGTGTGGACAGAGGACCTACGGGATATCCGTGAGATGGATCTACTCGACCTTTCAAAGACACCCGCACTTGTCGAGGCTGCAATATCCGATCGGACCAGTTTCGGTATTCTCCGATTTCTGGTGACAACACGTACGCTCTGCGAATCCTTAGCAAGGTTGGATTGGGCACTGACAGATTTAAAGGGGAAGGTGTTGCATCAATCGGCAAAGCCGACTCCGAGTTGAAACTGTTCACTACGTTATTGAACTGGCACAAAAGTGATGTTGTGCTCTGCGAGCAGTTAGCACAAATCCTACTGAGCCTGGCAGGTTACGGTAAGTCATAGAATCAACTTGACATGAATCGTAGACACCATACGACGTGCTCTAACTTGGTTGAAAGTCGTCTACGCTTTGGCCGCCGCCACTGCGGAACAATTTTCATCCCTCGAGCTCAGAACCCAAGTATTCGAGCTTTTATCGTTGCTTTGTGTGGACGGTATGTTCCCACTCATTCGAGAACCAAAACTGAAAGATATCTTTGGTTAGGAATGCAGCACTTTAAATTCGCATCTACGGAGGACCCTGAAAGCTTCACAGCTAATCTGAATTATAGCATCGACCACATTCCCGACAGCGATCCTAAAAAGTCCAGTGGAATGCTCGCATTCGGGGAATTCAATTATATTCTCTATCTCGGACATCGGACTGGGATCGACGATGGTGTATCGACTTTTGAACATTACAGGAGACATCGCCTCCCAGCGTCGCATTCAAAGTATCCGTCGGCGGCCGCCTCCGTCTACCTGGATAAGTCCGCGGAGATTTATCGAAAAGCGCCATCAGCTTCCGACCCCCTCCGACTCGAATACCTGCGGAGACTGGCGACATGTCTTCAGGCGAGATTTGTTGATGTTAGGGTCGGCCGCGAAGGTTTGGACGAAGCGATTGCCCTGCTTCGAGAAGTACTGGCCATTAACGAAGCACAGAAGGGAAATGACCGCGAAATCGTGACTTCCCTTGTGAACCTGGCCGATACCCTGGCTGTCCGGTTTACGCTATTCGATGGCGCCATTCATCTATACCGGCGTACTACCCTCCAAGTCGAAAATCATCCTATCCCCCACAGTATTGCGCATAATCATCTTGCCTGAGCTCTTTTTGAGCAGGGCATGCAAACCGGGGATTTCAACAATGTTCTTGACGAGTGCATTCAGCTGTATCGAGACGTCATTCCTGCAGACTTGTCGGATGGGCTTGCAAAACGGGCTTGCCCCGCATGTCGGAGTTTAAATTTGGCTGTACGGGCTTTGATGGCTTGGGCTTGCACGGGCTTGGGCTTGTCCTCGCTTACACCAAGTATATACACTGTAAGTAATCCATTGATATCTTTTGACTGATGCCTCTGCATCATCTACCCTTACCCCTACCGCCTCAACATCACACCCCTCACCGCGCCACCACCAGAAAATGCGACATTTGGCCATTGAATGTTAGGCAGTGTATAAGATCTGTTCTATTTGGAGATTTTTCTTTCCAATTGATTCACAATGAGCGAAACTGTCCCTTGAGGTTCAGTTCAACCGAGATCAGGTCTCTGAACACGAATGCCAAGTTGGACTTGGCAGGCTTGCATTCAAGCCCGGGCAAGAATGTAGTATCTTTTCTACAGCTGCATGAAACCTGTCATTGCATCGAACACAACTCTGAAGCCGTTTAAACTGTTGACGTGCTTTGTATGGGCCCGTTCAAGCCACATTTGAGGATTTGTGGGATCCGGCTTTTGGTTGAGTTGTCGACATTGTTTTGGACTGTCTAGTCAAATTAATGCATGGAAATGTTAAAGATATATAAATGACGCCCCTGGGTCAGTTTCTCTTCGGATATTCGTGGCAAATTGGACACAAGCCCGTTTGCTCATTGACAGCACGTGACACAAGCCGTTCTGCTCGAGCCCAAGCCCGACCCAAGCCCCAGTCAAAACGACGACCAATCCACACATGTTGCATTATATGATGACAGAATACACTTACGTGAAATGCATGCACTTCTGACCCAGTCACGGTCGGAGTGCGAGGATGGCCAGGCATTAGGGACTTACTAGACATGATTATAAGCTGAATTAAACTGGAAGTCGTGTCCTTAGCGGGTGCGCAAAGAAGAACTATTCTGATTGAACCACAGTAGAGCTCCCGATGACGCGGAGTTAGGAATGGTTCAAGCGTTAGGAATTGTTCAACTCCCAATACCGAATATGATATTGAACCCAATGAGGAAAAATTTATATGGGGCAAGTCTCAATACTTATTCGACTCGTAAGAACTCAATGAGTTTCAAAAATCTCGTCAGCCTTCCCTACCAGCATCGCTGGGTGATTTACACGGCTAAATGAAGGCTTCAACTGTCCATAGTACTATATCATGGAAAAACCCGCGGTTGAGAGACGAAGGAGGCTAAATTTCGGGAAATTTTTGCTTCGAGACACTGTATACATACTAGCAGAGTGTACTTGGGCCGGCAAGCCCGTAAGTTTGTCATGAATTGATAATGTTGCCCGGTGTCGTCTTCGGCGACGATGCCGTATCATGACATCTGTGAGCAAGACCACCGGAAAAATTGCAAGCCCTGGAAGTATGCACTTGCACTGTACAGTATATCCACTCAGAGTGATCAAATAGGCCTTGGGGGACGAGAAATATGCGCAAGCCCATTTCTCGGCTAAGCGAGCAAACGGGCTTGCCAAGCCATCAAACGGGCTTGCAAGCCGATCTGCCGGGCTTGGGCTTGGCGCTACACTAAAATCCAAGCCCAAGCCCGAAAAAGCCCGTTTGCGCGGGCGCAAGCCCGTTTTGCAAGCCGAAAAGTTAACTCTCGTCATTCCTGTCACTACTCCCCCAGATTCGATTCGTGGCTGTTCGCTGACGATCCTTGCGGCCGCAATTCAAAAGCGGTTCGGAAGGGAGGTTGTCGACGAAGTCATCAGGTTGCAAATAGAAGCCGCGGCATTATGCCTTCCTCTGGATCTCACCACCGCCCTCGATAACCTGTGCGATTCGGTTTGTAACAAATACACTGACGATGCGCGGCTGCCCGTAATTCGCAAGGCAATTACACAGTTCAACCACATTCTCGGACTCCACAACCAGAGCAGGCCGCTTACAGGATAACCCTTGACATGCACTACGTCGTCGGCGAGCATCCCCGCCGCAAGCTGGATCGTCGCGTAGGAAATGCAAACCTACCTATCGTAAAGGCCACTTCCGGTCGCAGGCAGGCGTCAAATATGGGTTCGCCATCCGCAACGAGTCGACTGAGGAGCTTTCCCGTACCTCCTCTACTTCGATCTCGAGAAGTACACGATCGATGTGAGCCGTCGCCCTCTTGTATACCGGTGCAACACTAATCTTTGCCTTCTCAGTCCTGGTACACTGCCCCTAGCACGCATGGCCGTCCACCATTGAGAAGTGAGGGCGCCCGGGCGGGATAGTGCCTATCGGACTGGGCAGTGAGCGAACCTTCGATTTTGCGCCTCCCGAAGGCGAGATCTCAACCTCTGGGTTCCTCAAGCTCTTCGTGTCGACGGAGTACCTGGACCTTGAGTGGATGAAGCAGAGTGTGTCGCCATTTGACCCGGGTTTCAAAGCGCTGCCGGTCAGCCTCGACGTGATCCATGAGAAGTTGGCCTCCATTGAATGGGATTCTCTCACTGTCGTTTTGACAATGAGCTCAGAGTGAGGATGGTCACAGTATGAGCCTGGGGTGCTTTGATATTACCTATGTCCAGTGTCTAAATATTTGCGAAATTATAGTGCCTGGAACAACTATTTCGCGAGTGATGTCCTCGAGCTGGAGTCGAGGGAAACCCTCAAGGAGAACTCAAACCCTAGCAGCAACCGAGGGCAGGAAAAGGGAAATTTCGCCATTCTCGCGCCGCAAAAATCTCCTGTGAACCATTCACGACTGCATCGGAATTTATATGAGCAGAAGATAGGAGTGGTTCTTACAATATTTTAGAATGGAGGGAGTGGGAAATTGAGCAATAGTTGGTGCATTCCATTCGATGAAATGGATGAAAGCTGTCTGACAGGGTTTCTCACGTACACACCGAAATGTATGTAAACGTAATGGCTCAATTTATTCAGCCGGTCGGGGAAAAAGAAAAACATCAATCCTCGTGCAAGGACCAGAAGTACGGATTCGAATCGATCCGGCGGGGTTTAAACCATTTTTAGAACGATCCGTCTCCACATAGCAGTGCATGTCGGTGAAGCTGTAAGG
>JARJLF010002076.1:0-51260 GCA_029378395.1 Mycena leptocephala | reverse complement strand
GACCTGGGCAGTTCTGTTCACAAAAGCCACGCCTTGACCCCACCAACCCGCTTCGTGCGGAACCGATTACCGGCCCACCGTGACTTACCGGGCCCCGAACCCCTTTGACCTCCACGACTTTTCCAACTCGGAGGAAGAGTCAGAACACCTTTCTGAACACTATCTCTCCACCCATCCCGAGCCATTTCCCCGCCACGACCGCCGATTAGTGGACAACTCCGCTATCCTCGATCGCGTTTCGTACCGCCACCAAGAAACCCAACGCCCTGCCCGCCTCCTCACCCATCATGTCCCGACAAGCCTCCCCCCTAAATTTCCAAGACCAACCCATGCAGGGATCGCCATGATCCCTTCCCCGACAACCCTCACCCGCGGTTAACACCGCTTTTCATACCGGTCCCCCACCACAAATCCACCACCCCTTAACCCCCTCCTACCTGGCCCAAATATTCCAGGCTCCCGACCACCTCGAAAATTTCCCTTGCTCGGACGCCACCCTGCTTCGACGGCCACGATAAGGCAAAGTGGGAGACGTTTGGGGATGCCCTCACCACTTACCTGGGGGCATACAAGTCGGAGTTCAAATCCAACAAACAAAAAATATTCTTTGTCCTCTCGTTATTGAGGGCAGAGGATGGCTCGATCCGCCTGGCCTCAAATTGGGCAAGGAATTGGAAGCGCAGTCACATGCGCTCTGGGTCTCTCGACGACCGAGAGACATTCGACGATTTCCTCGCCGAATTGGAGAAGACGTTCCAGGATCAGAACGTCAAGGAGACAGTGTTCCTACGCCTTCTCGGGACTCGGCAGGGGAAGACACCCCTGGCTGATTTTCTTCAGGCATTTGAGTTAAATGCCGAAGAGGCTGGGTACCACCCCGGATATGGGAATGACACTTTCCTGTGTCAAACCCTGGAGGCCCTCATCTCGGATGAGGTCAGGCCCCAGCTGTACGCTGGAGGAATAGAGATCCCAGGAACCTACTGGGGTCTCAAGAAACAGCTGATTACGATCAGCGGAATTTTGGAGCGTGGGAAGCTCCTGAAGATACAGCGGGAACAGGGCGGGATGTTCTGGATCCCCGCAAAGACTGTCGCACCGCCCACGACACAAAATAAAACGGTGGGGCCAGGGGTGGCCAACAAAATTCCGCGGGGGAGTACCCGCCTATGGACGTGGACCGGGCCAGGCAGACTGCCCGCCCCTTCACATGTTACAACTGTGGCAAGGAGGGCCACATGAAGAGGAGTGCCCGGAGCCTCCCAAGAAAAAATTCAATATCCGGTCTATCAAGACCGAGAACTATTTGCAGGATGACCTGCAGGCTCTCGCAGCCATACTGCGAGAGAAGGGTTTTTAAAGGGGCCCCCGCTTACGGCCAAAGCGGCGCCCCGGATACAAAGTACGGACGCTTCACGGAATTAAGTAATGTAGATACCACGGACAAAGTAGCTATGGATGACGACTTTACCTCTTTATAAAATTACGCAACTCCGTCCGAAGCCTTTTAAGTTCCGCTGTTCCCATCACTCATGCCGACTCATGTCTGCGGTCAGCTGACAGGCATCGCTTATTTATAAAGTGGGAGCCGGCGCGAAGCGCCGGCAAGCGCTTGTATATATTGAAAATGGTACTAGTTTACGAAAGGACATACACGATTTCCTTGTAGCTAGTGTAGAAAAAGGACAAAAAATACATATTTTGGAGAATCAGAATCGGAAACGTAACTTAAAAAATCGGAAGAAGGACTCTGAGGAGAAGTGTTGGAGTGCGTACAAAAAGGCCCCTGGAACCCAAACCAGTGAGAAAAATAGTGAGATGAAAAAGGGGCAATGCCGCGGAGGCTCAATCCTTGAAAAAGGAGGAAGCGCCTAAATGGAAGGCGACTCTGGTACCATTCGGCTTAAAGAAAATAGAAGCTGCGAAATGGTTGGCTCGACGAGCCATGGGAGCGACGGAGGACAAGCTCACGAAGGAGCTTAGGGAATACCAAAGGCAGCGGAAGCATCACGAGATGCTTGTTCCTGTTATGTTAACTGCATTGAACAATGGGAAGACGCGCGCAGTCAAGGCTCTTCTTGATAATGGATGCACCACCACATGCATAGATCGAGATTATGCCAAGGCTGAAGGCTTCGAGCTCCAGGAGCTTGATGTGCACATCGTCGCCCGCAACGCAGACGGAACAGAGAACGTTCGGGGCAAGATCACTCATTACGTTGAGATGATCATGACCATCAGACCCCACTCAGAGTGACAACAATTCCTAGTCACAGGATCGGAAAAGCTCGAGTGTTCATCGGGTACGATTGGTTGTATGAACACAACCCGAGATTGACTGGAGGAACCAGAAGCTGGTTTTCAGTCGCTGCCTGCCTGAATGCAACATGAAGGGCACAGAATTCCGGACCGGAGTGCGGAAGGAAGAAGAAATCGAGGAAGGCGAGTCTATTCTATTGGTAGACTTCGCAGAAGCGATTGATCTGCGTCTAAAAGAGACATCGGCACAGATGATGGCGGAGGAAGCGAACTGCGGGAAGGAGAAGATGACGGAAGAGAAGATCCCGGAGCAGTATCACGAGTTCGTCAAAGTATTCGCCAAGGAATCTTTCGACTCGTTACCAGAGAAACGCTCGTGGGATCATGCAATCGAACTCAAGCCAGGATCTAAGGCTGTAGATTGCAAAATCTATCCATTGTCAGTGACGGAGCAGGGGAAGTTGAATGAGTTCTTGGAGGAGACTTGAAGAGTGGGAGGATCCGCCCATCAAAGTCCCCAATGGTGTCGGCATTCTTCTTTATCAAGAAGAAAGATGGCAGCCTGCGACCTGTACAGGATTATCGGAAGCTCAATGAGATGACGATTAAGAATCGTTATCCACTTCCGCTAATTTCGGAGCTTGTAAATAAACTCTGAAGTGCTAAGATATTCACGAAGTTGGATATCCGATGGGGGTACAACAATGTGCGGATCAAGGAGGGAGATGAGTGGAAGGCAGCGTTCCGGACCAACCGAGGGCTGTTCGAGCCGCTTGTGATGTTCTTCGGGCTTACAAATTCGCCCGCAACTTTCCAAACCATGATGAATGATATCCTTCGAGATCTAATCAACGAAGGACACGTCATTGTCTATTTGGACGACATCCTTATCTTCACGGAAAACATGGAAGAGCATTGTGAGATCGTGAAGCGAGTGCTGAAGACACTCCAGGAAAATAAACTCTTTCTCAAACCCGAGAAGTGCGAGTTCGAAGCACTGAGATAGAGTACCTGGGAGTGATCATCTCGCATAACTCGATGAAAATGGATCCCGTGAAGATTGCCGGAATCATGGAGTGGCCCGAACCAAAGAACCTAAAGCAAACACAAGTGTTCTTAGGGTTCGTAAACTTCTACCGGAGATTCATCCGAGGATACAGCGAGGTTGCGAAGCCACTCACGAAGTTGACCAGGAAGATGGGCTGGAGTTGGGGAGCGGAGCAGAAGGAGGCGTTCCAGAAGCTAAAAAATAGAATAGCTGAGGACGTAGTACTAGCGCTCCCCACAGATGAGGGAAAATTCCAGCTTGAAGCCGATGCGTCCGAAGGAACCACTGGGGCGGTGCTAGAGCAAGAACAGGAGGGCGAATGGTGCCCTGTAGCATTCCAATCACATGGATTGAACGACACCGAGCGGAATTACGAGATTTATGACAAGGAGATGCTCGCGATAATGCTTGCCCTGGACGAGTACCGACAGCTGCTTATGGGAGCAAGACAGACGTTCGAGTTCTGGACAGATCATCAGAATCTCGAATATTTTAAGAAGCCCCAGAAGTTCAATCGGAGACAAGCGCGATGGATAACGGAGCTGTCTGAATATGATTTCTCGCTCAAACATCGACCCGGAGCGTTAAATCAGAAGGCCGATCTCTTATCTCGGAGATCGGATCACAATCAAGGAAAGGACGACAATAAAGATGTCGTACTTCTGAAGCCCGAGTATTTTCGAGCACAAGACATAGTGCTCACAGGACCAGAAGATGAAGTACTTGAGGAGATCAAACAGGAGAAGAAGGTTGATAAGAGCGTTAAGCTGGCGCTCGAGAAAAAGTTACCAGCCTGGGAAAAGAAAGACAATATTATATTTTACAACGGTTTAATTTATGTTCCTCGCAATGAGGAACTTCGCGATAAAATTATTGGATTGCATCACGACGTGCCCTTGCTCAGCCATCCCGGAGAGAACCGTACGCAAGAGATGATTGAACGTAATTATTCGCGGCCGCAATTGGGAAACCAAGTCGCGAAATATATAAAAGAATGCGAGGCTTGCCAGAGAACGCAAGTGCATCGGTACAAGCAGGGAAAGCTTAACCCGCACAAGATTGCCGAGGGGCCTTGGCAAATTATATCTATGGATTTGATTGGACCGTTGCCGGTTAGCAACGGCTTTAATACTATTCAAGTCTGGGCGGACATGTTCTCGAAGATGATCCATGCAGAGCCGACAAACATGGAGATCACGAGTGAGGGAGTGGCCCGGTTGACCCGAGACCGAGTGATTAGATATCACGGAGTCCCCAGGAAGATGATCTCGGATCGGGATCCGAGATACGTTTCAGGGTTCATGCGGGAGCTGAACCGGCTGCTCGGCACAGAAATGAATCCGAGCACGGCGTTCCATCCCATCACGGACGGCCAGACTGAACGGATGAACCAGGAGATCGAGAAGTATCTCCGAATTTATGTAAACTATCGGCAGTCGGACTGGGCAGAGTGGCTTGCGCTGGCGGAGTTCGCTCACAATGACAAGGCTAGCTCGTCGACGAGCATGTCGCCGTTCTTCGTGAACACGGGATACCACCCCTGGAAGGGGATAGAAAACGAAGTCGCATCACGCAATGAAGCCGCGAACGACTTTGCCGAAAAAATGAAAAAGATCCGTGATGAGGCGGCAGCTGCGCTGGAAAAAACCTAAAAAACAATGAAAAAATATTATGATGCAAACAGGCGTGACACACCGGAGTTTAAAGTGGGCGATAAAGTGTGGCTCGAGGGAACAAACGTAGTCACGGATCATCCCACAAAGAAATTCGACGACCTAAGGCTGGGGCCTTATGAAATCCTAGAGAAAGTCGGAGCTTCATCCTACAAGTTAAGATTGCCGGAGACGGACCTGTCATATCCGGTCTTCAACGAGGCACTCTTAATGCCGTACGTGGAACCTCCAGTGGAGAGAAGAGAGGAGCGGCTGGCGCCGCAGATCGTTTCTGGAAACGAGGAGTACGAGGTGGAGGAAATCCTAAATCACCGCAAGCGGGGTCGGGGTTACCAATATCTCGTCAAGTGGAAAAATTATCCCTTGAACGAACGGACGTGGGAACCACAGAGGCATTTAACAAATGTGGGAAAGCTCTTGGACAGATATAATGTCGAGCACATCTCAGTTCGGGCTTTGCCAGTTCTACCGAAGGGACATTGGGATTATTTATGTAAAAGATACAAAACAAAGGAGGAGTCCTTAGAATACTCGACGAAGAAATTATTTATTCCGGTTTCCGGAACATTCGTCACAGTCGACGGGGATGTCGACCCTAGAGGGGGGGTAATGTCACGATTTGATCCTAATCTAATCGTTCCAATGCCCATTGACATCGATGAACTGAACTGGGCAGACTGGGAGAATGCCGGATAGACGGAAATATCTATGACGCATGTCATGACGTCATTATCGCGAGGGAAACACAAAGTAGGAGAAGACATGCGGACACAGCATTGGAACAACTGGGAAACCATGTTAAGTTAATTAATTATGACAGACGATTGACAGGCGCAGCCTTCACACGCATTTTCGGGTTATTGTACATATTTATATCTCGTAGTTCACACGCCTCGTTAAACAGTATAAGTAGAGTAGTATATTCACTGTAGCTCTTTAGTCTTTTATTCTAAAACCTTCTTGGCTATACCTCACTCCCCAATCCCTGCTCTTCTTACCGAGCAGTGGACAAGAAGCCTTGAGCGTGACAGCTAGTATACATTGGTCTACGTATGCCTACGTTGGTCTACCGCAGTAGACCGATGTAGACAAACATAGCCAGATGTAGACCAGTGTGGTATATCAATTGGGAGTTATTATGAGTGCTTGGCGAGTGCCTAGCAGTGTTTAATCACTCTGTTTCGGTTTTGGTTTGTGTAGAAGAGGCTTCCGAAAGCTTAAATCCTGATGCCTCCCACGCCTGATCGGCGGGTGTGAAATTGGTTGTGCAAGGCTTGAGGAGGTATTAAAAGGGCAAATAAATGATTTTAAAGGCTGACATAGAGGTTAACTGGAAGTTTGGGGGGAGCAAGGTGTGTCTACAGCTGTGGACAAACTTAGGCAAAGTATGTCTACATACGTAGACGAACGTAGGCGAACGTAGGCAAGGCTGTGCCGATGTCCCCTTGTCTACGGCAATCGACGCACTTTGACCCATGTAGACGAACGTAGACGAACGTAGGCAAGGGTGTGCCTACAGGGGGTCGGAACGCAGTGGTTCAAGCAATCCAAGGATGTATCGAGGAAAGGTGCTGATCAAACATGATAGAGGATGGTGAATGTCGGCGAGCAAGCATAGCAAGCATTTAGTGAGTCAAATGCCGAAGCCGTATCGATATCGATCCAGACGCGGATTCCGTACAGCGGTCCAGAAATCTGAGACGAGAAGGTGCAATAGAGTTGCTGTGTTGCGAATCGACGATCCAGGTTGACCACCCGCGCGCCCCCAAGCCGAGAGACCGAGCCAGCGAGACGATGGTCAAATTGCAGCCAGCGGATCAAACGGGCCGACTGCTTGCTGATGCGTGGCGGTGCATCGCCACACTGCTTTCCTTTCGCGCTTCCATCATCGTCTGACTCGCCGACAGTGCTGACATGTAAGTGGCAAGTTCTTGCTTCCAGTGACTCCTGAGCCGCGTGTGCCAGTAGCTGCCCAGCGCTGTGAGCAGAGCCGCTGCCCCCTATGTCGCCGCCTCCACGCTCCTCGCACTCCCCGCCGACATCATGCGTCCGCCAACAGCCCCCATTCTGCGCCACGCATCAGCGCGCTCATCTCTCGCGCATCACGCTGTGTTCCGTCCCCGTTGAGCCCCCATTCCACGTCACCTTGCGCGTAGCCACCCAATCCGCCTACGCCTCGGGTCAAGCTGATCCCGTTCCTCCCGTCGGTCCATGTCCCCCCATTCCGCCCGTCTTAACTGTTGCCTCTGCCGTACGCACCGCCGTTCCGTCGGCCCTCGCGCTCTTCCCTCCTCCCCAGTCCTAGATGGGCCCGTCGCCTGTTCGCAGTCTGCCGTGCGCTCCGTCCCGTCCAGCGCACCTCCCGTGCCCGCTCAATCGCAGCTAGTCGGAGGTGGAATACGGGCTTCATCCGGTGCGCTCCACCTCACGAAGACATTCTCGGCACGTCATCACCTTCCTTTGTTTTACTTGCGCTGACCACACCCATTGCGCTCTTCCGCGAACAGTTTCTTTGTCCCATACTGCGGACGGTGAGAGCAGCGCAAGTGCCCCTCGCACTAACGCTGAAGAGTTTCTTACGGTACATGTCGCGTGCTCAATTTCGCCGCTGTTTTGCGCGGCGAGTAGTTTCTGCCCGGTATGTCCATTCAGTGACGGTCCTTTTATGGTGCTTATCATTAGTCTCAGCCTTCTATCCTTCTCTCGCCCCAACCTCTCGCCGTTCTACGTGGCTTCGGTCTCTGTCGTCCTGGAAGAGCCGTCCTCGCGCTTGGTCTCGAGTCGTACCTCGTGGATAACCTTGACTTCTACCCAATCACCAAAGCTTTGTGGAGCGCTTTGTAAACGGTCGCGAACGAGCCCTTGCCGAGCTCGGTGGAGAGATCATACAAGCTGGCTTCGTATTGTACATCTACTTATAATTTAGTAGTCAATATTTTTTTTTCCGTTTATTTTGTGTCCTATAAGCTGTCTTCAGTGTCTTTCACAACAGCTTGCCCAAAGATGTCTACGCCTTTCTCGTCTTTCCAAAGACGAGCTATCTTGCTGGAGACTTTTGACCCTGTCTAGCGAAACACGGAAATTGCATCTTTGGACGCCAAAGACGCCAAAAACGAATGTGTTATTTTACTGATGGGGTTCCAGCACTGGGATATTAAGAGCTTCTGTGGGCGAAGTTACTCCGCCCCTGAAGCTTGTTCAACTAGAAACCTGTCAGTTTGCAGCTGTTAGTTCCTTTGAATTTGAATGGCCGGATTATAGCCCTCCGAACAGCCCGCTGATTAGAACACACTACCCATCTAGGGGGGTGCTCCTGCATCTTTTTGAGACGAATTGTTCGCACCCCTCTTGCTTCTGCCCTGTAGGAAAGAATGGTGATTCTGATGGAGATGAACAATCTGTTGGAAGGAAGAAAGGAAAGATGTATTACTGCCGAGTCCCAATAAAGGACAAGCAGTACTGTACCTACGCACAACGCGTCAAAATTGCGCGTTACAGTCGTCAACGGCCCGTTCGCTGTGTCTGACTATCTACCCTGCAACCAGAATAATAGACGTCTCACGACAGGACTTGGTAGGTGAGAATGAGCCTAATTATCCAGGAACCCTAAATATGACAGGAGAGTGTTTTGGAACACGTACACAGAGTATGAGATATGTACTTTGCAAATACGACTTTCTTTGACGGAACCAGTCGCAGCAGGAACTTGTAATTCGGTATCATCCCAATATAGCACTCTCACACCCAGGCCACACTGGGCGAACGTCTTGAGAAAATCCATCCTGAGTTCGAGAAGGCGCGGTTCCGAGGTGCAGTCACCTTGGCAGAACCTATATTAGTCGCGAATAAGGTGAGCAGATAATATCTCGACCCAGATCTTCTTTACCGGCCGCGGCGTTCTGTATCCCACAAATACAGTTTCCGTCGACCGCGTTCCAGAGGGCGCGGTGTTTACCTAAACCGAAATTCTCCTCATAAGCGACCTCTTGTACCGAAGAAATCCTCAGTGGAAACTTAGCTGTCCATACATCGACTTTCACCGCTCAATGCTTTGGCCAACTGTGCTGCTCGTTTGTGTGCGCGTTATAAACACCATCCTCAACAAACCAATGCTGATACATTGACTGCAGTCTCTTGCTACCGCCAGTACGGCAGCGGCGGTCAATTCTAGTGCTCTGAGTACAGCCATCACCACTGCTGAGGTTGTCAGTCCCAGCGCTCTTGCTGCAGCTATCGGCGGCAGCGTTGGTGCTGTCTTTGGAGTCCAAACCGAAACAGGCGATACCCGTATCATTTATCAGGCTTTTCCCAGCAACAATATTATGCAGCTTAGTGTCTCCGGTCCCTTCTCGAACGTGACCTTCAGCACGGACTCCCGCATCCTCGTCCCTGGTGCCAACGTATCCACTGGGACGCCCATCAATGGCTTTATAATTGGTCCCCAGTTCACCACGGTACGTGCTCTTGTATCTGACTATAATAAAAGCGTGCCCTGATATGAGCTCGCCCTTCAGTACGGATTCTACTATCTTTCGCAGAACCTCACCGTCAGTGAGTGGTACTGGCTGTCCACCAATGGCATTCACTGGGGAACCGGGACTGCGTGCCCCGACTGTATCCAGAATTCCGGCTTCGTCGCGTCGAACAATACCATCGGCCTATACGCCATGGCGACCATCAACGGTGGAAGGCGGGTCGGGTTTCTCAGCTCAGATCAGAGTGGTATCGTGGAGGTGGACAGAGTGTCGTTCGGGTCACCCTATGTTTTCGCACGGTTGCCCCCCACGAAGTAGTACGGTTATGGTTTAGTTCTGCGCAATTTGGTTGTCACGTTGGTTCAGATTATCGTTGTCTTGGTATTCACAAATACGATTCGGGGACTCTTTCCGAGCACACATATCGAGGAGTTATGGTATCCACTCCACTGGAGAGTCCTGCATCTCACTCAGCTGGAATTTTCTGAAATTACAATGAAGGGGAGGAACGAGGTTACGAAGCAGAAATCAGGCCCTGGAGGCCCTAGATGGCGGGTTCTGTCCCAGCGATCGCAACCTGTGTTCCCTTCGTTGCCATTTGTCCATATATACCCGGAAGGCCCCAAATTCCCAAGCGTGGAAGATCGACCGTCAGTGGCTTCTGCTGCCGGGTATCTGATAGATAATTGCGTGGAAGAGAGAGGAAAACCAATTTTCGGAGGTGGTGAAATGGTTTCTGCCATGAGGTAAGTAAGCGTCATGCAAGGGGGAGGGGGGCGGGGGGTGTCCCTTTGACCTACTTTTCAAATAAGTTTCAAACTTGCTTGAAACACCCTAAAACATCATTCCACAGTCAGAGAAGATTTTTTGCTGGTCCGAGAGCCAATTTCCCTGAATTTGATCGCAATTACCCGATTTAGACAAACTCACGACCGCAGGCCGCACTTTTGGCATCCAAAATACATGGGAAGGGGGAGGGCTTGCCTCTAGTGATGTTGGATGTACATCCCATAGAGATTTAATCAGTCAACAAGAATCATTCTCAAACTTGAACGCGGCGGCAAGAAATCATACCGCCGATGACACGAACAAACAAATGATAGCCGCGTTAGCCGTGAGAACTTCCTGATATAGGGAGGGAGGGGGAGACGGGGCTTAAAAAACTTTCCGACTGTATATCCGAGTTTCGAAAGTTGATTCCCACTGTATTCCCCTTCAGTGCTCGACCTTGACCAAGTAAGGCCACTTGGGCTTGGGGGCCATTGCTGGCGCATGGCAAAACTCGTCTGGCCTCCGGCCTTTTTATTTTTAATTGAGCATGGACAACTAATTCCAATTACTGAGTTGTCCCCAAAAACATCATCCTCAATCCCTCGGAATGCTGCTCCTGCTTGAAAATTTCATGCTTCCGTTCAGTCCAAAAGAATTATCTGCAATCCCTCGGAGTGCTGCGCCTGCTTGAAAATTTCACACCTTCGTTCAATCTAAAAGAAGTATCCTCAACCCTCGGAGTGCTGTGCCTGCTTGAATATTTCATGCTTCCATTCAGTCTAAAAGAAATATCTGCAATCCCTCGGAGTGCTGCGCCTGCTTAAAAATTTCACACCTTCGTTCAATCTCTCATCCTCGGAGTGCAGCACCTGCTTGAATATTTCATGCTTCTATTCAGTCCAAAAATAATATCTGCAATCCCTCGGAGTGCTGCGGTGTGCTCAGAAATAATACATTGTCTGATATTGGACCTTATCAGACGTCGGAATGGCCCACCTGCAGGGCCAACTTTGTCTTCTCGTCGCCTTCGACCACGGTGAGTTGTCCATTTTTATTTCCCTCTGCTTGTCACGGTTTCATTTCAGTGTCCGATTGTTTTTTGGAATACAACGACTGTCCTCTATCCCAGTTACCATTGATTCCGGGGCCTGTTTCAATAGTATATTAATTTCGATGAGTATATAGTGTGAGTATTTTCAACACCTGCATATAACCAAAAGTAGGTAGTGGAACTCCTGTCTCGGGGGTGATCAATTCTTACTTGATGCCGCAAAATGTGCCATGGTTCAACCAACACCGACTCCAACACAATTTACCGCTGATGAGCCAAAATGCAGCACATTGTGGAATTTGTGTAGTCTCTTATAGACAGAGGCTACAACAATATTACCTCACCTTGTTGTAGGAATTGGGTGCAATGTGTCGACTGTGAAGTTAATATGTACTAAATATATGTACGTGCCGCCTAAATTAGGCGGCAAGAAATAGGTCTTGCATCTGGTTGACGCAGGTAATTTACCTTTGCCTTACCTCGGGGGTCTATTTGACCGTGCTAATTTACGCAAAATTCGCCGGGGCCCCAGCAGCCCCAAAACGGCTCGAGGACCAAAATTTGGTCTTTTTGCGGTGGTTTTTCGTGCTAAAATGGCGATGGAGTACCATTTGAGTCTCAATTCACCCAAATCAATCGATTCCCCGAAACCGAGATCCAAGGCTCTGAATTCCACCGAAAAATCGAATCAAAACATTGGAAGAGTGCACGTCATGAGGTGGTATGATGCCCAAGATCACAGTTTATCCCCATAAAGCACGGTCAATTAGGGCCAAATAGACCCTATTTTTACTGGTCCATTTTGGCCTCTGAAAATTTCGAGTTTGTGAGCAGGTAAGTTAATTAAGTAGCCGAAGCGAGTTTGACACTAGCCCGGCCCGCCTTTCGTTTATACCCGGTATCGTAAGCAGCTAATGGTAAAGTAAAGTCCCAAAGTGGAAAAAAAGTCACGATTTTATACAAATTAGGAAATGATTCCACCACAGATAGGACTACGTCACCTTCAAAAAACCATCCAGTATGGCGGTAAAGCTGTGCAAAAAGACGAGTTTAAAAATAAATTTTTAAGACTCGTAATGAATGCCTCGTTTTCTGGTTACGAGTACTTAGGATAAGGCCGCTGCTCTCCTGAATGTTACGGTTTTCCAATGTACAGTGCATCCGTGCTCTGTATATCCTCTACCCCCAACTGAGATTTGCAAGTATGGGAACCTGTATTTCTCACGCATCACACTCAAACACCACTTCCTTTTCTAATACTCCCGAGTCTACCACACGGCAGGGAAATGCCAAGAAAGCCCCCTCACCTCCCAGAACCCGTCCATCCTCTTAGGTAGTCCATGATTGGGTCAGCTAGTTGACATCCCTGAGAGTTCCTTCTTTTCTGAGTGGCTTGGCGCAAAAAAGCCGCATGCGGCTCACCAACGGCTCACACGGCTCTGGCACAAGGTGCCTATTAATTGATGACAAAGGGAGAAGAAGATGCAGGAGAGATGTCCATAGCGTGACCTTGGATGGATTGGGCCGTAAATAAAACGCTTAGTGAACTGTCCGCAGTAACTGCGCAAGGTCCGACAAAGGCAGCAAGAACCAGCGGAAAATGGCACATGAATCGAGCCCTCCGTCAGCTGTGGGCCTGGAGGCAAGGAGCAACCTGATTATGAACGAGAGTTAAAGTTAGCCGCAAGTCAAAAGTCTTCGCAACATTAGGCGGGCCACATCTACACATCTCCGTTCCTGTCTTTCAGCGCTGGTTGCATGTGCACCTCGCCTGTTCAACTCAGGCCCGAATCATCGCACCAAATGGTCTTCCATTTCCACCTTGTTCATTGATTCCCGCTCAGAGATCACCGGTTCAACTTTATCGGTTTCAAAAATTTAACGTGATGGATTCCAGGTACTGGTGGATGCCTTGTACTGTACAACTATAATCTGACTCCTGCTGCGGCGACAGCGGACTTTCCCGGGATCCTGATGGGGTTGTACACCCAGATAAAATCGCTTGTGGTAGTTTATAATTTAAAGACCTGGTTCGCACATTCAAAAAAAACTATTGCAACTGCCATGGATCACCTAACGTCGCGTCCAAAAACCGCTCCCTTAAGCCTGGGCCTTTCCTGAGCGGTGAGGGCTTGGGTCGAGCCCAGAATTTTTCTCAGCCCTAGCCCTGCCCGGCCGACCCAATCCCGGGCTACCCTAACGACATTAAACGGGTGTTGGGCCGTTGATCGGCGAGGTGGAAACTTATAAACTGCACCCCCGATCTCAAATCCGATTTATAAGGAAGGGAGGTCAGCCGGTGAACACAAAAAAGGAAACCCGGAAGCCGGGGGATTGGCAGCACGTAATATGATGGAGTTCACTGAACCTGAATTGGCATTAGGGATCATTGTCATGAATTTCACAGGGAAAGAAGCTGCCAAATTGAACGCGGCTGGGAAAGAGACCAAAAGTCTAGAATGAGGGGATTGTAAACATGTAAACCTAAAATCACCACATTTGCTTAAGATACGAGTAATTTTACATGTTGTGGAAGAGGGGATAGCCCGGCTAGTAGGTTCTTGAAATGGGCCGGTGATCCGTGTAGGGGTTGAAGGAATGCGAGCGATAAAAATAGGGAATAGGTCTCGGGCCGTAGAGTGTGAAAATGGAAGAAAAACAGAGTACGAAAGTGGGAAAATGCCGAGTGTCGAAGGTGAAGCCGTAATGCGTGATTCGAGGGTTTTGCGTGGCTAAAGAGCCCACTGGCAGCGTTACAAGAGTAATGGGCAGAGGGACATCGAATCCCTCCTAGGCAGTTGCCCTACACTGGCCGCTAATGTCGTGGTAAGAGCGTAAGATTGAATGATGTGGCAATGTTTACATAGTAAATAAATGACGTAAGTAATGATAGGGGCTGAACCACAGTAGAATCAAACAGCAGATGTGGAAGGGATTCCACATCTCGGCCATCCGACCCTGCCACAATGTAAACCATTCTAAGGGGTGCGTGACATAATAGTGTCGGCGGCCACTTAGGTGCCCTATTCTGAGTTGCGGAGATCGCAGCTGGTACGCGTAAGAAGGACTGATTGGCACGTAATTGAACAGAGAGGATGTTGCCTGGCACTTCGCCGAGACTCACGGGCTGAGAGTGTACTTCTAGCCCTGGATCTTGTCTGTTCATATGGAGGATGCTGCTTGATTAAGATCAAGATACAGAGCGTGATAGAAGCCACTACTTGACCAGAACCCCGCTTAGATTGTTGAATGAGAGCACATGTTTGGTTTCGCTTCATTGTCATGGCGCGGACCTCGGTCAGTGGAGTCCAGGTGTCCTGCGTGTCATGTGTGGAACCACATTGTGGAAAGAAATGCCCCAAACCGCGTTGCCATACCCTCGGAGTGTAAAATGAAATCTGGATTCGGCCGTCACGGACGTCAGTGAGCGACTTCTCGATACATACCGCAAAACTCGAATTTCCTATCGGTCACAAGATTGACAGAAAACGTTTACAGAAAGCGATCTGATGCACTTTCTGCCAGGTAGAAAGTGAAAAACATTTCTTTCTGCAACTTTTTCTGTAAGATTTTTTTTTTTGCAGTGTGATAGATATCAGGCGCGATTCATACTGAAGTGATTCTAAGAGGACCTTTGTAATGTAGCTCGGAATCTAAATATACAGCGAGGTACGAGCGTTTGTATAGAGCGTCTGTCTACGAGAGACTAATCTAAATATGCCATTCGACGATCTTTTTATCATCGAAATCAATCAAGACAGATCCTGAAGTCACAGCGCGAATGTAGAGTAGACTTGAAGAAGATGTGAAGGGGCGCCGAATATGTTCCGTAAGCATGATCTTGGCATCCTCAAGGCCGGCAAGGAGCTCCGCCTTGTGTTTGAGGTCAGCCTTCAAGGCACTGAGCTGGCATGTCAGTAGCCCTTTTACGATTGCAACGACAAAGTTCTAGAGAAAAAATACTCATTCCTCAACTCTTCAACTATTCCATCCCGAATTTCCCCCTTCAGATGTTTATAGTTAGTTTGCCGTCTGCGCGTTTCGATGGAATTCAAAGGCGATTTCACCTATTTTCACTTGTGAGTGCATTAGAATTGCTCAATCCGGTTGACAAGTGCCTCTATCGCAGATTTGAAGATGCGTTAAGTAAAACACAGTCAGCGATTGATGCGCCAACAAATGCGAAGCCCGGGCTGGCTTGGGCTTCAAATGAGCCCTAGGCCAGCTCAAGCCCGCTGCTAGGCCCTACAATTCACTAAATTCCCTCCGTATAGTGTACTCCCGGGTGGCCTCTACCCATAACACGACCCATAGCGGAGTTCCACACTTGCGCTTCATTCTACCTCTGACACTCTGTCCAATGTTATCTGCAGCAGGAAGCTTGTTTGACTCCGGGTTCGGGTCACTGCCTCTTCCAGAGGTTTCTTTTGTCCTTTCCTTTGATCTCTGTAACTAGTCTTACTGCGGGTGCCGGGTTCTCCATGTTTTGTCTTTTCTTTCTCAGGAATACACGCAGGACTGCCCGAGCCCACTCCTATGGGACTTGCCCCCAGTGTGGGCAGTGGGGAACTTATTCTATCCTCTGTCCCATTCGGTGTGCTAGGTTCTCCAGGCACATCAGTCATTATAACACCTTGCCCCTTGTTCGCCGGGGCGTACCAGGTGTCTCAGCTGAGTATACCTATATCTGTGAGACACAGTCATTGGTCCAGTCTGTGAGTTATCCCAGAAGTCGCTCACCGAAGCTTGCCATATAAAAGCATGCCTGAGTTCGTCAGGTTTGCTGGTCACAGCTCTTTCAATCTATCCAATGCTCACCTTCAAGCTGTTGAAATTCTTCGTAAGTTCTCCGCTCGCTCAAAGCGTAGTACGTACCGCTAGATTCATACCTCCTTTCATCCTTAGATCCTTGTGTTCGTACTCGGTGGCGTCATGTCAACGCCTGCAACCGTCTCAGCACCCGAAATTCGTCTCATATCAACAGCCAGCAGTGCCTCGGCCGTTCAAAACCACACTGGTGACACTCGAGTCTACTATCAAAACACCAACGACAAGAGCATTCACGAGATCGCCGTGCTCGGCACCTTCAGCAGCGGGACGTTTGAGGCAGAAGGTAGTCTCATTCCCGCAAACGAGGTCCTCTTCGGGACTCCCATCGTCGCCGTGTCGGCGAATCCTGATGGCCCGGAATTATTCCAGGACGTCCGTATAGTTTGCTCTGCTCTGGGATGTCGCCAGCACTCATACATTTCCTAGATTCACGTCTTCTTCGTCTCCCCGACCAACATCTTGAGCTCGTATGTCTGGCAATCGTCAACCGGCTGGCTGGGAGGATCCAGTTGTGCTCCTTGCATCACAAGCAGCACGTTTGGTGTGCAAGCCGGGAGCAAGCTCCTCTACGCCATGGCGAACGGCGCAGCGGGGAGTCCCGCACTCCTGAGGGTTGGTTTTGTGAGCGCCGGGGCCACCTCAACTCTCAGCGAGGCTACATTCACTGCAGCGGCTGGGTGGCGTCTCGCTCAAATTCCCTGAGCAGCGGTCTTTTGATGAGCCCCCTCTTTATTGTGACGATCCTTGCTGTTCAGCGCTGTTTCTTAGTGTGAATAGGGATGTACGCTTCTCGTCTGATCTGAATCCAATACGCCATACATAATCTTTCCTGTTGTTCATTTGTTTTTCAAATCAATTTCTTGGCTCTCATTCTATTCGCTCCAGCTTGTTGTAATTTCTCGTGGAATCAGACAGTATTTCAGGGGAGAATCCAAGATAATATTAGTGTTTGGCTGAGCTCTGCAAACACTTGAGGAATACAGGGAAACTGTAGCTACTTATATACTAAATTGTCCAATGTAACTAGCACCTTCTAATATATTCTACCATATTCTCCAGAATTCTTCTTCACTCTTCCTGACTTTCTCTGACTCACACCGACTCACTGCCTCAGCCTTGCCTTGGGCATGATTCCGGGTTGCCGTTGATAGCCCAAATTCCAACACAGCTGAAATCTGGGACAATGGCGACGGGGACAATGGCGACGAGAATACCATGCACCCGGTAAATAGCGATCAGTTGTACTTTTTTTAGTCCTCGGTACATACAACACCCTCACCAGCCGTAAATTGGCCCACTGCATTGCCAAGATACAACGGTTAGGCGATCAAATCATGCATACCTTCGAAACCATTTCTGACCCTTCCACTCTTCCTGTTGCGCTAGAGGAATGGAAGACAGAATGGCTTCGCGCAAATGGTCATAAATCGGTGGCCACACGATAGCCAGCTGACTTTCTAACGTACTGTACTATTTCGACCAAGTACTCAAGCCTTGTGACCAGTGACCCCAAGTATTCAAATGCTATCAATTCAAAGCCAGCTGGGACTTGTGACCTGTAGCCCAAGTGTTCAAATATTCAAGTATTCAACTGAGATTTCAAAATGATCTTGAGGGATACATGGGAGATCGGTTTTCGCCTCAAATCTGGGGTCAGCAATCAATATTCATTTCAGTATTTTTTCGCAAGCTTGTCATGGCAACACAACTAGAGACAAAATGTGAGAGCAGTAGCTACTGGCTCCAAACAATCAACTACTCATTAATTTCCGGTCTTTTATGCTTTTATGATGATTTCTGGCATCAAATGCACCTCAGGGCGTGCGGAACCGCCTGGGGCCAGGAAAAAAACGGATTTTTGCCTCTGTAAAATTTTAAACATCCAAGTATTCAACGGCTCTGGTGACCTGTGCCACATTCAAAAAGTATTCAATCCAGTGGCCTCTGTGACCAGTGACTGAATACTTGGTCGAAATAGTACAGTATGATGTTCTTCATACCCATTTGCCGTTCTGTTATTTACCACAGAACGGTGGCTGCGGGGATGCTATAGCTGTATGCAACTGTTTTGAAATGAAACTGGTGGACCAATCTACGATAGTAGGGTCATTGTATATGGTGAGGATACTGGATTTTTTCGTTCAAATCGACATGAGGCGTGACACATGACCCATTTTACCTATTCGACATCTCGACACTGGCAGAGTTTTTGCGTGACGCCTTGAAAATTTCGTCAATCTGACACGAAATTTTGTCTTTTTTGCGTCTTCTGGGCAATTTTGGGCTGTGTGTGACGCCCGGGAGGTTCGACAGAGGCCGGTGTGACGCGTGACTTCGACCGATATCGACACAGGGGTGCGTGACGCGTGACTGTCGATTTGAATGAAAAAATCCAGTATGTATGCTTAGCAGTTGTTGGCGTCGCGATAAGTATGACAAGTGTGGAGATATTCGTAATGGCCCTGCCTGGCAGCAGGGGAATAGTAGCTAGGGAACATCATACATTCAGGTCAGCGTTGCGGGGGGCAGGCACCAGAATGTATCTGAAAGAAAGGAAATAGCATAGAGAAAGATACCGGAAAACACGGGAAGCAAACAACGATGTCACCCAACGGCGAGAAGAATATTGGAATAAAGAAGCGATAACGAAAAGGAAGGATGAGAAAATGAGAGAAGGAACATATCGGCTAGTATTAGTCTCCACTGGTGTCAACCGACGGGTCAATGGAAAAGGGGCCATGGAAGTGGGAAAGGCCGTGATACCTCGTGTATTAAGCAGATGCCTCGTATCACATTGCACCTGTTTGTATTCTTCCATTTTTCCGACTGTCATTGCAGCGGCTTCTATCTGCATCCTATTTCCCTTTTTATTCTCGTTTCTCAGGGTTTGCCTGTAACGGCTATATCCGAAATTAAATTCGGTCCAGAGAACTGGGCCCGCCACTAGGGCGTTTTCGACCTCGCCGATCAGCCGTCTAATTTCCGTTCAAAAGGGCCGGTCTCCTTCACTTCCTTCTTTCTTCCCAACCCCCATCATTTCCGCCCGTATTCGATCGCTTCGTCGCTCTATCTGTATGGCTTCATTTGTGTGTTGTCTCTGGAACTAATTCACAGTCTTCCGAGAGCGTAACAAGAACCTCTGAGTTAGTTCAATTTGTCCCTCTGCTTGTGGTACAAATCACATGGTTATAGAGATGTATGTTGGCCTCCAGTTCCCTTCAGCCGCTCAGTTTCTGTTCAAAAGGAAAGGTCTTCTTCGCTCTTTCTCTCTTTGTCACCCCCATCATCTGCTCGCGGAAAGCTTCCCTCCGTCGCTCTGTTCGTCCTTTTTATTCCGCACATGCCTCTACAACTCACCCTCATAGGAGTTAAAGAGTCCCCGAGCACCCTGTAAGTACTCCGACCGACTTGTAGGTGGGTGAGTCTGATATTTTTGCTCCATCTCGCCGCCTCTTTATTTCATGCAAAGCTCGAAGATATTTACACAAAAAGATTTTATGGGCTGAGCTCACTTTTACCCCAGGTCGCATTCGGATTGCAACTCTACAACGCAGTCTGTTCAGTCACGGTTCCAAGGTCTATTCATCGCTTCGTAAATGGACGATGCTCATTGAGGTAAGCGTCACCTCTTATTGGATCACATTGACGATCTGCTAACGTGGCTATTATGCGTATTTTTCGTTCTCCACTCTGGATAAAGGAACCCTGATCAATCTGCATGTACTCACCTTCGAATTCCCTATACACCGAATTGTTTCCGACGTGCGCCGTTTCGTTATTCATTCTGAGGTCTTTACACCGACGCCTGCTGTCTTCATGTGCAAAGGGAAGACTCAGCCATCAGGCGGTGAGTCTCGGGGCGAAGTAATCTAGATGAACCTCTCGGCCGTCAGTCATCCGGTTATTTGAATCATCCATCTCACTTGACCTCAATTGTCGCTCCTTCCGCTTCGTTATGGCCGCAGCTCTCACTCCTCAAGCCTACTTCCACGACTAACCACCGGTGAGATTGATCACTTCTCTCATGGTCAGCCGCTTACAGACTCGTCGGTTATCATTCATCTTCCAAGACCTCGGACTTTCGCGCCGACCGATCCTGTCAGTCTAACAAACAGGTCACTGTGGTGTCCACCGCTCAGCTCCGGCTAATCGAGGTGATGCATGCCCCTCTCTTCGACCTTTGTCGATCAGCACGGGGTATAGACCAGCACCGAATACACTCCGTCCCTCCGCCTCATCTGTTCATTCCAATCATCTCTTCCCACCGCTTTGTGGATTCATTCCAAGTTCAAGTTGCCATTCATGTGCGAATAATAAATCAATGTGCGAGCTTTTATTCGATATCGAAAGTAATTCCTTGGTTGAATTCAATTCTCACGGCCTCCACGGCGAGACAGTGTGCTACAACCTTCCAAGTTGTCGGCCTACCACGCCTTCCTCAGGTTTTCCCCAACCCTCTCCCCCTCGCGTGCACTAATTTAATGTCGCGATGTTTAAGAAACCAGCGAAACAAATGCAGGCGCCTGGAAGGTACGGATTATATTGGTCCATTTTTTTCCGATCGAATCCGCGCTTCACTGTGAGTCTGAGTTTCTGTCGCACCTTGCCTCTGCTACCAATTATCGAGGTTCTTTGACAGGTTTCGATTGAATAACCATTTCTCGGTGAGAGTTTCCCTGATTTGCTCTTGCAGCAATGGCTCTTCAATTAAAGGTGCGATGCCGACCCAATTTCCGAGATAATAACAATTTGAAAGTTCAACCGGTAGTGTAACCCACCTATGCAGGACTCTCCAGCGGATTATGGTGGTAGGCAAATATTTATCCCTGGATCGTACCTTCAACTCCGCCCCCTTCCTTTCTCCTACCTACCGTCGTATTCATATGTAGATAGTCATGCAATGGAAATGACTGTTACTGTCGAATTCTTCCTGAAGTCGATTACGTGGGCCAGGAGAAAATGCCGCGCATTACCGCGGCACTGCCGCGCAGGTAACTGAGCATGATATTCCACAAAGCTCTTGTGTTCAACGAGGTTCATTCACATTTTAAACACTCTGTGTGCCTCTTGAACGTGTTTATCTCCCAGACTACCCATAATTCAAGTCAAATCTCGAGTTCAACCATTGCCCAACTGAGCCATTTCTTCATATAGTGTACTCAATGGATCCCAATAAGCAAGAGGGCATTCAAAACACCTTCTTAGATGTTGTAGATTCCTCAGAAACGTAACAGGCTGCAACGCAGTAGCGCGGCATATGCACGTCACATCCGCCACAGTGTCGCGGCAGTGTCCCCTCAGTGCCATATCCTTCCGCAGAATTCCAGGTCATTATACAACCACTGGGGATCATCTTAGCTGTAATTTAAGTGTGTTCCTGCGAGCGAGAAACAATACTCGAAGTAGGTATGAGTGGTATGAGTCTCGGACTGATTCTTTGTATATCGGGAAGTTCTCGCCTCTTTTGCAAGAAAATATTTCTTGTTGGTTTTGGCAAAAACTCGTGGCAGTAGAGCTCTTTGGCAACCAATGTAACTGAAAAACGGCTAGAAAAATGCGAAAAAGCTGGCTCCACCTTCAAGTTGGCTCCACATTCCGATGGTATTGTGTCTCTAGTGCTCCTCCCTCTGGGTCGAAAGCCCGCTACTCGCGCAGGCAGCTCAAGGCAATCCCACTAACCATTCCAGTCAAAAAACGGCGACCGCAGCGACCGCGGTTCGCAAGAAACTGGCACGGCGAGGTTCCTGCTTGAAGATCAAACTGTGGAGCAAAGGCTGGCATCATGAAAAATGGTGCTCCACTTGATACAGAAAAATCCATTTTACATTGGTTGCTAAAGAGCTCTAGTGTAGCAGCGCAGTAGCAGCGAGGGCGTTTCTTGAATTAGATCGGCGGCTTCGGTCCCCTGGTAACTCTTCTGCAAAGAAAAAAAAACCCCTCGGACAGAGGTCCAGGGAGAGTAGGCTTCCGCAGTCAGACTGAAAACAGGTTTTATTATTATTATGTCAGTTGATAACACTTTGATAAGTTTGAGAAGTTGATTTCATTGATTCTGGGCTTGTACACAACCCTCAAGCCTCTTTATTTTTGCAATTTCTTTACAGCAGCGAATGATTGCTAAGGACTGTCAAGAAAATAAAAAGTTCCACAAGTTGCTCCAGTTCCTCCCCATTATCCATTATCTAGGATCCTGGCCAAACTGGTTACATTAATGGTTTACCTGTTCAGAACTCCGGGTTTCCTACTATCGCTTATCCCTCGCATCAAAATGATTTGCTGAACCTAAAGGTTCAGCACCCGCCTCGAAGAGGCCCAATCCCAAGTCATCGATCTTACGGGAGAGCAGGAGGCTGTGCTCGGTACATCAGTAAAACTACAGGTTTGTCTTTGGCGTCTTTGACGTCTTTCCCAAGACGCCAAAGACGCCAAAGACGGATTTTTCCAAAGACGTGACGTCTTTCGCTAAGCAGGTCCCATCGTCTTGGGTAAGACAAATGTCTTGGGCAAGACGGGAAAGATGTCGACGTCTTTGTGTAAGATGCTCGGAAAGATGCATGAAAGATGAACGAAAGACTCTAAATGGTTACTCATGTAGGCTTAGAGGGCAATTAGTTGGGCAAAAGCAGTCATTCGTTGGGCAAATCTACATAACGACAAGCTAATCAGAGAGTTTAATCACCTCATCGTCCGAAAACCATGTTGCCAACCTCGGAGCCGCTGCAGCTAGCTCCGCTTGCGGCTCGGGTGCTCCATTAACTCCTTCGCGTGCTCCGTCACCTCCTTCCAATGGGGCTGGGGCTGGTCCCATTCTGGAATGCCGAACGGAACTTGGTCGCACTAGAATGACGCTGCAGCAACAAGAGGAAAGGCTTTGTAAAGGCCGACATCAGTCCGATACATGGTAAATATGATACTCGACGCACCGTAAAGTACCTCTCAACCAATTATCGTTAGACTTGATACCACTTGCGATACAATGCGCTGATTGGCGGCGCGCGGACAGCTCAAAAGGGAGTTTGATGGGCTTGATGACGGGGGACTCGACAACGGCTGGGTTCAATGATTGCTCAGAACTTGGGGGCTTGGATAAGATCAGAGGGTAGCCAGAGGATTGAGCACTTGAGGAGACTGCAGGTATTGAGAGGCGGGGCTCTTGCGAGTCTTCGTGTCTTGCGTGGGAAGCGGGGGATACAACAAGAGAGGGATTAAATTTGATGAAGGCCCATATCTTGGACAGGATGTCTTGAGGAGAGAAGGCAGTTGACGAGAGGAATGTGAAGGGCGGGGGATGGGAGAGGATGAGGGTAAGAGGCAAGAGCAACGAACCATTTGATCCCATCTGTCATGCGATTGCGTGACAACGGGATTGATCCGAAGCGGAGTTTCGAGGACTTATACGTTTCAAAGTTCTCGCTCTCTCCATCAACCACCACCAACCCGCATTCCCTTTTCAGGCTGCTAATTCTCCTAGCTGGATCAGTATCTCGCATTTTAAATACTTCTTTTGTCTTATCAAGGTTGTTCCCGCCTTTATTTTGATCAATCACATTAAATTCCCTGAACTGTGCGCACATCGATGGACCACCCGGAGACATTCATAAACACAGTCGAAGACCACATCCAAAAATGTCAGGCCGATTTATGCACAAAATATCAGGAAACTTCTTCGTGAAGTACTCAAAACCAAAGATGCCCACGAAAGACTAAGATGTCGGTGCCCAAGACAAAGACGCGTCAAAGACTCACCGCCAAAGACCTAAGACCTTGCCCAAAGACAAAGACACTCAAAGACAGGTTTCAAAGACGTAAGATGCCAAAGACAAACCTGTAGTTTTACTGATGTAGATGCCGCCATCAAACTGCTCTTGGTCTTGACGCTCACGACGCGTTTCTGCCTTTCTGGTTTCCTCGCTGCTTTGAGGGGACGGCTATCTTTCTGCCCACCGTACCAATGAATCTGTCTCTGTCGGACTCTGGCCATTCGATTCTCGTTGATCCACGTCGACTTTGCGCACTTATTCGCCTGGAATCTCCTCGGAATTCTAATTCCCTCTCGGGTTTTCATTCTCCGCTCATTTTCTCCGTGCTTCCTGTAATTTCGCTGTATCACGTGGGTAATCCTGGCAACGTCGGCCTTGCTGCTTTGAAATCTAATTTTCCAAAAAGGCTACGTTCTTACACCTTGTCTAGAAAACGCATCTTGCGTCTGTCGGCTTCATGCTAAGTATGTATTCGACGACTACATATGTTTATGCATACTTCTTTGGGCCAACGGAGTAGTGTCTTGTCTGCTGGCTGAGGGTAACTGACAACGTGCTTCCCATTGTGCCGCTTCTTGTTAACGGTCCTCGCCGACATCTTTGATTCTTCTAAGACACGCGGATTATAGCTATTCTGGTGAGCTTTGTGTTCAACGGCTGTTCGGCGCCAATAAACTCGGGCTCAATTTCATCCAAGACGATTTCCCTCCATCACGCGTTGTTCCGGTCCTCAGTCCTATCCTAATCAATGATACGCGTATCTCGAGTTACGCTGACCCTTGTTTTATTTTTTATTTTTTACTTTCATCTACAGTCCCGCTCGTGGGGGGATTATTTATGGGTAGGGCTAGTGCGGGGTTGAGCGTTGCTACATGTACGTGTTTTTCTCCTATCCTAATTAATGATACGCGTATCTCGAGTTACGCTGACCCTTGTTTTATTTTTTATTTTTTACTTTCATCTACAGTCCCGCTCATGCCAATCTTCGGTGCGGGCTTCGTCGTATCAACGGTCGCGGAGCGCAAGCTGCGTGCGGGGCGAGTAGGCCCCACGTGCAACCTTGTCGAGGCGTGGAACGTCAACTTTTTCAGGTCGAGGCACCTGGATGTGTACGTCTCTTTGTTCAACTCACGCATACCTTTGCTCCGGCCTTGCTGATGTATAATTCGTTCGTTCTGTTCTTTTAAACAGCTACATCGCACAAAACAGCTCCCGCATCTCTGGTCCCACGCCCACGCCGGCATCCCACCAGGTACGTACGGTTTGCAGTTCCACGACCATTCCTGCTCTACCGTTTCTCGAAAAGCTCTACCTCTGATAAGTACACCCTCAGGCCATCGACCCCGCCTTCCTAAAATGGCAGCAGGCCACCAGCGACGCGGAGAAGCAGCTCGCGATGAAGGAGTACGATAAGTATAAGGGCAAGTTTCGGTTTGTTATACAAAGTTGGCCGCCGGAGGGATGAGAGTTCTTCACGCCCTTCATAGACAGTCTATATTTCTAATTGAAATTAAGAATGGCCACATTGCCAAATGTAAAATGTCAGAGAACGAAGAAGGCTGTGCTACCCGTACTGTATTCATCGGTTGCATGGGCGAACGGTTGCCATTGCGCCCCACCGATGGCCCACTTCTTCCTCCTTGGAGATCTCAAGTTCAACTGCCCACGTCTCCGGAATTTTTGCACTTCTTTTGAACCGTGTTCCACAACACTGTTCAACCAGGTATGATTACGCTTTAAACAGTGCTTGAACCGGAGTTTTAAATATTGACTGAACCAGATCTAAACAGTGATTACAGTCTGTTTAAGCTCACCATTAATTAGGCGCGCCAGTGCCCCAGTCCTTCCCACCATCGGTATTGAACAGAACACTATTTAAAACCTGATTTGCATTGAGACCCCCCATTGTTTAAATAAACCTAATATAGATTTATGGACGAAGATAGAGCTCTGCAGCCTCCTTGGTATCTTGGCCATATTTGTCAATCATGGAGACATTGTGGTCCTCCATCACCATTTGTCGCTTTCTTCCGCCATGGCCCGGTCCCATTTCGAACCGAGGCTGAATCTTCCCCACTGTTTGGCACAGCTTCGCATTTTCAATGCTGGGGATCTAGATATCCCTCCACCCGACGAGCTGCTGATTCGAAGCACGGATTGCGGAATGAAGGATTGGATGTTGCCTTGTTGGACCGTCAGGCAACCTTACAGCTAAAGCGTTCATTTGGTACTGGACACGCATTTTCTTTCTGCAGTTCTTAACAACGAACCATACATATATACCTCTTCGCTACAACTTCGCTAGATGAGAAGTAGCCCGGTGTTTGCTTCTTTCGGATCCCCCGTCAACTGTCAAATTCCCCAGGTGATGAGCGGGCGGTTTGTCCAGTGGTGAAATCAGCCAAACGGGCTGATTTTGCGATCTTCTAAATATTTGCGAGAGTAGGTTGAAACGCCGAGGAGTTCACGGACACGTGGTTGATGGGAACAGCGTGCACTGCTATGTGGCACGTTGGGATGAGACGTGTCGCAAAGGGAACTGGGACGTGTAGGAAGGCAACTGAAACGTCTGTACAATGGTTTCCAAGTGAACTGTAGCTGTTTGTAGTTTGCTGTGCAGCCAAAACAGAGTAGGTATAAAAGCTCAGTGTAAACTCGATAGAAAAGAGGAATATACCCCGCTTTTACTTCTCATATATTTTCTTGGGCCCTAGGCCGCACGTCAAGTTTATTTGGACCCAAGGTCGCACGGTTGAATCGGAACGGAACGGAACGGATTGGGCCCAAGGCCGCACGGATATTAGAGATTGTTTTGGATTTGTTGGGATTGGTTGGGATTGGTTTTGGATTGGTTTATTGGTTTGGGGATAGGAAGACAAGCTGTGAAGAGTAGTGGTTTTATTTGGTGGAGCACCAGAAGAGAGATTTCGAAGGACGAAGTGCTGGATTGCACAAGACCACATACAGTGGTCCGAGCCCCGAACACACACACGGCGTCGGAGTGTTGTGGATATTTGAGTGATTTATTCATTCACTTGTCTGCACATTTCCAGCCTTTCACAGGTGTTTACCTTATCGACGCGTCCACAGTCTAAGATCAAATATACAAACGCGGAGCGCTACCTTGTGGACATCTTTATCCACTCCACCGCCACCGGCGCGCATACACCTAGTGTACTTACACTTGAGATTGCCGGCAGTTACCGGCCATGATGGTGCGTTAACGGAACATCGACTCGAATCTGTTGAGATCACGAATCTGTCAGGCGGCGGCTGTGCGGTTGATCCAATATATAAATCGCGATCGTGGCTCGATTGCACTTCCCAGTTCCCTTCACTTGCCCGGGTGGCTCGAATCATTTTTCCAATGTTCGGATTTCGACCCGTTACTTCTGTTTCCATATCTCTCCTTTCGTTGATCCTTCCTTTGGGCGCGTACAACGTCTTGCCGCGCAATTGATTCCTTACCCCTGCGGACAGTCACAGCCAATCCGATTCCCGCCGCGCTACATGTATCCATCCGCCAGAGCCAGAACCAGACCCAGACTTTCCCCGGCGGCGTCTCGGATGCGCAATGCACGAATTGCGGGTGCTCGCAAGTACAGTCCTTCATGGCAGTACGTGCTCCAACTCGCATACGTGACACCGACGTTAACTGACTCATTCGCGCTGCGCAGAACAAAACCGGTGTCGACCTCTGCAGGGACGACTTTACCTCGCTGCTCACCAACTGTCTTGAGTGCGAGGCGCCGCTGCATAACATCACGCGCGAGGGGCTGCAGGCTACTATCGATGGTGTGCACCACCGTTTTGTCCTTCTTCTAGGGAGACTGATTTCAGTGATTTGATGATACTGGCAGCGTTCGCATCCACATGCTCGTCCGAAGGGCATCCGGTTCTGCACGGCAGTATTCCTCCGTTTACGAAACCCTCTGGTACGAGGCGCATGCATATGGCGCCGTCGCTGTTCGGCGTTGCTGCGTTGGCAATATGCGCTGCGTTCACGTAGTTCTGCATTCAGATTCGCACGTCAATACCCATCATTTTGATGAAAAATCGGGGGTACTGCAATACTCGCGAGGACTGCTCGCGCCTTGGCCTCACCTGAACGGTTTCATATTTTGGAATCTACGCAGCGTAGTTCAAGTGCAACCCTTGGCGTGCCGCTACATCATTTGCAGCAAAAAATAAATAATTGGCTGCCGAGTAGCCACGATGGCGCCCGACCTTCTGAACCGATTCAGGTAGGAATTCCCTCAAGTGATAAACCACTTTCTGGAAACGCTGGCAGTCAGCAGACTGGCATGGGGCTCCGGCCACGCAAGCTACCACACTGAATCCAATTTCCACTTGTCTCGCAGATGGCGATTCTTTGTTGGCAACTCTGAAGTTCTTGTTGCACGGCGAGATCTGGCAACGCTGTTATCCTCTCGTTGCGTTATCTGGGACCTCCCGTTTGATTTCTTGCATTCATTAAGATTCTTGGACGTCTACATATTCGTCAGGATTCATCCTTTTGGCGGGCTTCACAGCTAAGCTTATAGGCAGGTCTAGGTAGAGAGGGTAGCTATAGCCTACTTAGATTGACGAACTGCGCGGTATGAAATACTTTGCACAAAATTACGACGGGCTAGCCTCTTCCAAAATTATCACAACTTCAAACTGGGTAAGCGCCCCCAAATCGGCATCTCGGCTCAAGGCCCTGGACGACGTAGTACAACAACCGACAACAAGTCTGCCATCTTTCACTTCCACCACTAGCACTGGCGACATTCCGCTTTGTTCTCCATTTAGTGCAACCTGGAGAAGAGGGAATACTTGTGGCTTGTCCTGGTGCGTACCATATAAGTGGTCCCGATCCATGGACGACACCCACCTTCTACTCTGGCGCGACGACTGGGAGGTGAAGCCGCGCTCGCCGGGATTTCAGTACGCCTAGGCTTAGATACCCCACTTGCATTACAGTAAGATTCGCTTCAACCCCCACGGCCCTGATGGGTTGCCTGAATAACGAATGCGGGTTCCCGGGAGTTTATCAGTCTCGAAAGCAACACAACGATAATTGTGTACCTCACACTTTGTCCAGTATGTGCAACTACTCGGTAACACGTCTCTCAGAACTCTCTCGAGCTCCTCAGACTCAAACCTTTTATCCGAGTAATGGTATGTTAGTGTAAGGTTCCGCCTGACCAACGGCCTGGATCAGGATGATTGTCGCACAAAGTTTCTTTCGCTTTTCCAACACGACAATTTCAAGGGCTTCTGCGTTGTAGATTTTTTCAGGCCATAGTACAGCCATTATACGACATTGCTGGATTGCTCATGGTGGCAGGATGATCATCACCTAGAACTTTTTTTTGCGCTTCTCCAACACAGAGGCGTCAAGACCCAGGTTCTTCTACCTGCTCAAATTGACCGAGATCGTATGCCCCTGGGCAGGTTGTCAATGAAACGGAGGGTGTCTGGGTGTTCATCTCCTAGAATTTACCTTTGTTTCTTGACAGCAACAGACCCAAGTTCTTCCGCCTTGTGGAAATTATCCAGCATGGCGAACGATACAAAGGAAAGGTTACTAGTATCGAGTTCGACTCCCTGCGTCTGAGTGTTCGATTGTTTTCGATTTACTCTGGTGCTCCCTCCATCAAGATCTGTTTGTAACTCGGAGCAAAAGTCTCCGAGGCATAGATACCCTCGGTCGCATCAGTTGTTTCAAGTAACACCGGGTGTTCAATTTATTCTCTGTTTGGTTCACTTGTTCAAGCAATTCAATTTACTCGCCAGCTTTCAATTGGCTTGCAGTCGGAGATTGGACTCCCCGCGCCATGCTAATTAGTTGCTGTTATTTATCTGAATCGTTCTACGCAACGAATCCAGTATTCCCTCGTGTTGATTCCAAATTTTAACGGGCCATGATGCAAGGAGGTTAAATTTATGTTTGGTGGGTCTCTCTCTCATTTTCGGCAGCACATTTTCATTCAGCAACCTCACACAGTGGTGAACATCCGGAATCGTGCGTACTCGCAACGGGTACGTTTGCATTCAATAATGACCCCACTGAAAGGCTAATTGAAGGGCGTGCATAGTACAGATTCGGCTGAGGTGTCTAAGTGGAACTTGCACACAACATTCTGTAATTCAATTATTTACATTACAAGCGGTCCCCCTCCCCCTTTATTGATCACAGAAATTTGTAAAAACCCTGGATTTACAGCTGTTTGCATAAGAAAAAAAAAAATAAGATCAGTTGGACGAACGGAGAGACATAATTTGCTATGGAAAAGAGATGTACAGTGGTATCAATGAGGTTTAGGGTCACAATGTGCACTGCAATGTTGTCATTTTGAGTGTTTTGTAGATACTCCAACATGGTCATAATGAAAATAGGTTTTAAATTTTGCTATATCATCGTGGTCGAGTTTTCAGAAAAACCTGCTTTTTATCTTTATTTTTTTGCGAGGCAATGCAAGTAAAGCGGCCAAACCATCATGGAATTCGTGAAAACTTCATAGCAAAATTCTGATTGAAGCGACTCGGCCAACAGCCCACACAATGCCGGCAATTCGTTTATGCTTTTTATAAATTACGCTCTCTGAAGCCTTTTGTCGGATATGATTTCAGAAACTCAATAAGAATGTGACTCTTCGTCTTTGTCAGGTTGCAGTCAAGTTCAGAATTTTCTAGCCCATCCTTCAAGCAAGGGCCAAATTAATCAAGTTGCATTAAACTGGCTAGTAAACGGAGGTACGACGTCAAGCATTGTTGAAGCGTCTGTCTAGGAGAGACTACTGAATAACGCCTCCGAAAGTTTCCAAATGATGATTGGCATTGTGTACACTTTTATAGACGCGCGCACACATCCACTATTTCGGTCGAATCATTGGCGTCGGTTTGGCGCTTGAATTAGCGCCTCAGAAACTTTGACGGCGAAAAGCGAGTTGGCCTTGTGTACACTTTTATAGGCGCGCGCGCGCTTAAAGAGATCATGGGGCCAAAAGCCCCGAGGAAGCGCCGTTTATTTAGCGCTTTCAAAGGTCTGGACCAAGCGCTTCCAAATTTTGGGGCTGATGTGCGATAAAAGGGGTAATGTCGGATCGAGGCAAGGTCAGATGAGCAGCGGAGTTTAAAAAGCTTCAGACAGACGGACACACGTAATTTTATAAAGAGGGTGACACGACGCTCGTTATTCATACGCGAAAAATGTCGACGGTTCGTTCGCAGTGCCGAAGTTCTGAAGAGGATGAGATAAGAAAAGGTTGTCCTACTTTAAAGCAGACTCTTCTCCAAAAGTTGCACCTCATAATGTTCCAAAATGGCAACATCGCAACTTTGACATTCCGATCACCAAGGCATCGGGTGGAGAATAAATAAAATGAAGGGTGGCGCTCAAAGATACGGAGGCGTGATAGACGACACGAAGAGGTCGATTCTGGTTGAAAACGGGACCGGATCATGGCGAAGAAGGAATTATGAGGGAAGTCCTCTCAAAGGTCACACCCGCACACAATTGATATAAGGTTGGGGCAGACAGCGGAGGGGCCACCGGAAATGGAGATGGCGTCGAATAGGGTGGCCTCGGTGGAACTACATCTGAGTATAAGTTGTGTGAGGCTCGGAAGACCCTGTAGGACAGTCATGAGCTCAGGATATATGTCACAGTGCATCAAAGCCAGCTTTTGAAGCGCTTGGATGAGCGATGCAGGAAAGGCAGTATCAACGGCATCTCCTGTTGTACGCACCATGCAGTACTGAGCTCTTGAAGCACGGGCACTGTGAGATTTGAGAGAAGATCCATGGTCTGTACACGGAGACGACGAAGGCGAGGCAGGACAACCACTGGATGGGCCGAGGTTTCGAACTTCTGGGATCCACTCAAACCTATTGCACATTCCAGGAGATTTGGAGCACATATGAACCACGCCTCGGGCCGGCGGGACGGACTTTGCTGTAAATGAATGTAAGAAATTCAACAAATACGCGGCGTGCGGTACCGGGCGTCGAATAGACTTGCAAAAACTAAATTAGCGGTGCAGACACCGGCGGAGGCGTTGATGGATAGCGAGCTGGATTCACGCTGTTCATTCTTGCACCGGGGGAGCAAGGTACGCAGCTTGATGCGTATAAACTCGAAGACACGTCGACGCCGGTGGTTGCAACTGCTGGAAACGCAGCACAGAACGTGTATGCGCGGGACTACTGCGCGGCGTGGAATGGGGTGGGCCCAGGCCCAGATCAAAGGCTGCGGAATGTCGAAAGCACTAAACCAGGGGCTGCTGAAGAGACTATAGGCTACGGCAAGAAAAAAGCAACCTAAAACGCGCGGGATCCTTGGATATAAGTACGGATCAGAGTCAATTGATTAGAAACGAAAGACTCGTGCACCGTGACCACGACCTATAACTACAAAATCCTCAAGTATGGAATATGCACGGCCAAAAGATGACCAGAGCAGCATTCAAAGATGCCTTTAAAACAACAAGGAAACGGAAGAATGAGAATCGCCGAAGATATAGATGAGAGTTTGCACACACCGAAAAACATGATTGAGATAGTAGCAACGGCGCGTCGCAGATGCCGGAGAAGAGGGCGTCTCGCCGATGTAATCGCCCGACCATAAAGAAACGGACGGACCGGCTGACGCTGACAGCTACACCCCCTGATTTGAACTCGGCACACTTTGGAAAAATGGTCCGGGAATTACGCAGCCTAGCCGGTAACATAGTAGAATCAGCATGTCACAGAGACGCATCAGAAAGAAACAATATCTACGGCCACATCCGTACTATGGCCACTGCGTCTTGTGGGGGCATCCTTGGATCTGATGGCCAACAAAAAAAACGGAAAAACAGACGGACGGAAAACGTCGAACCCAGCAGGCGATTGCTTTGTCCGACCAGATGCTCATAGATCCGGTGCATTTCAAAATAGAAACGCCAGAAGGAACCATGGGCATCTGCGGCGTGAGCAAGGAATCAGCCCGGCGCTCTGGTCTGCGCGGATTTGGAGTGGCCCCCCCGCGTGTGTGCGTTTACACGTACAGCCGACAACGGAGGCCAACACGTCTTGGAAGGCATCAGGGACATGGATCAGTAGTGCTTTGGACATAAAAAAAAGGTTAATGACTCTAATAACGATAAAGAGAATCCACGAAGTGCACGGACCGCTGAATGTACGTCCAGCGCACAAAAAAACAGAATGCAGCTTCATAATTTCGGCCAAAAACGCAGAAAAATGAAACACTCTAGGTACCGTGGCTGTCTTCGCGTTGAACGCGCCGCAGCATCCAACAGGCAAGATATTCGGAAGCGCGCCACGACACGTGGACAGCCCGAGTTCAGGAAGCGGGAGTGGGACCAGTATGTTCATAATGAGGTATAAATTGCTGGACGGTCGAGTTGGGATAGTCTTGGACGAGGTCAAGTCGGGCATAGATGGACGGTGAAGGGAGTGGGCAAGAGAGAACCGTAAGATTGATCCAGTGATCGACACAGCCACGCCGCCTCTTTCTTCTGCACCACGACCACCATCCGCCATTTGACGTTATAACTCCGGAAATGCTCTTGCCCTAGTAAAGCGACGCATTTATCTCCTTGTTGCGTTCTCCTCAAGCTCCTCTTTCATTCCTTCCGGTTCTTGTTGTCTCATAGACTGTTGGAGTCCTTGGCCAGTCCATCCCAGATTTGAATTTCATTTTCCTCTCCTGCGGCCATCTCGACTCCACTTTTACTTTGTCATTCGCTTTTTTTGTCTGGATTTTCCCCCACTGCTTTCTGATTTCGCCGCATCTCATGTCAGATTTCCACTGCGTTTACTCATCCTTGGCTCGCATAGTTCACTGCGTCTCCTTGCTTTGTAACAGCCTGCAACCATCGCGAACTCCAACACATCCTATCTCGTGTAAGCTGCCGGTAAGCGGTGGGATGATACCACCGCCTCAGCCTCTAAGCTGCATTCGACTTTGAATCACCGCTTCTTCCAAACCCACGTTTACGAAGACATGTTGTTATGAGATGGCACCCTTCTTACGGAGCTGGCGGTTTAAAACCTCAGTAAACTCTCCCATCCCATTGCCTAGTCCCCCATTGTCACGGTGCCGCCAAAAATAGAGCGTTTGTTTCGGAATCCTCGTTACACGTTGCATAGTCTCGAGCTTCAAGCTAGACTGCTAGAGCCGAAGCGCCCCCCATCCGCAGAGTCAAACGAGTCCTCTTCTCCTCCTCCAGCCCCCGCTCCCTCACTGCCTTCCGCAGCCGCTCGTCTTCGTACAAAAATGCGGCGAGAATTTGTGCGTGCGAGCGTTCTACCCCGGGGGCTATAATGAGTGTCCTCGGTGACGACTCTGTCTTGAGGGCCCAATGTGCGATAATCGTGCTGAGATCGGCACTGTACAGCTGAGGTATCGGTATTAGGCAGTCATATTTTGAAATGGGAATGAGAACTTGCTGCCAGTCTAAGGGTGGGATGCAGACGCAGGTAGCAGATTCCCACGTCAGTTTCCAGCGAAGCAGCCCTGGGTTCATCTCAGAAACTGGGACAACTGCCTGGTATGAAAATTAGACACTAACAGCCCTTGTCCATCCGCCAACGTAACGCGCTTCAGCCATTTGGCGAGGCGGATAGCCTTCCCGTCATTGAGATCCGGAAACACCACAGTACTCGGGAACAGGTCTTTGCGCGCGATTCGGGCGAGTAACGTATCTGTTCCTGAGGCGTGGACCTCGGTCGTAGAGCCGCCTTTTTTCGTTGACACGGTGTACTCAGGTGCGCCGTTTCGCGTAATGGTACAGTTCAGCATGCTGTCGGTTCCAAAGAACAGTTTGCAGGCTCTGGGGTCGAGGGTGAGGTCGGAGACGGACGCCATATTGGTGCGTGGTGTACAACAGGGACACAGAAACCGAGTAGGGTTTCCTTTTGACAGGAAAACTGTGCCGTAAAATGTGCCCATAACAAGGGCTTGCCTGAGTTCTATTGCTATTTTGGGACGCAAAGCTGTAGGAATCCCGAAGGCTGTGTCATGTCGTTCATCTTTTCTCCCAGCTTATATAATTTACAGCTATCTGTCTCTGTTTGAAGCCACTTATGGACGTTTGAACCCGCATGCTTGCCTCCTAACCGCCGCCATCGGCATTCCCCTGCTGCGTTATGTTTTCCCACCTTCATTCAGTCTTCCGGACCGTTGAGTTATTTGATCAAAGTGCTTTTGTGGTCCAGTGCACTCTAGAGGATAACCTAACTGAAAATCAAAAACCACCGCGCCAGTCTGTGAAATTAGTCTAATAAATGACTCAGGGCGTTTGTGTGAGGTTTTGTGTTGGTTAAAGGAGTTTCCCACCACATTCAAACAGTCGCGAACTGGGCATCAACCACTTCCTCGGGGTGGCGACTTAATCCCATTGGTCTCATTCCTGTCAATGTTGTCCAGTGGAACGTATTCATATTTCATTCCCTCTTGCCTCGATCTTTGAGATCAAAGTGCCCACTTGCATCTAAACGATGGAGGCCCCCTGCGAGTCAATGAAAGCTGCGGAACGCATCCCTAATTAGGTTAATCGAGAGGTAGAGGCGAGTTGACAGTTTGCACAAATTACCGGATTTGTGCGCAACATTCCCACTAGGACCATTCCCCTCCGAGCTCAACCTTCATTACTGGAAAATCGTGTTCCCCGACAAAGACTTTCCATTCCCGCAGTGTTGCGGGAAAGCATTGACACCCAACCACATCACACCCAAAAAAATAATTCGGTGGCGATGCGTTCCCGCAACGATGCGGGAACGCACCGCCACCCAATTAAATTTACACCAAAAAAAAAAATTTCACCCAAAAAAAAAATCGGTGGCGATGCGCACCGCCACCAAAAAAAAAATTACAACCAAAAAGAAATTTACACCCAAACAAACAAATTCGGTGGCGATGCGTTCCCGCAACGATGTGGGAACACATCGCCACCAAAAAAAAAATTTCATCCAAAAAAAAATTATTCTGTGGTGCTCCGTTCCCGCAACGATGCAACACTTGAATCCACGTCTCATAGCACCCTATAGACCCCATCTAGCCCCAAAAATGAGACATAACCACTCCCTTTGTGATTGAATCAAATACCTCCGCGTTCTGCTTCCAAAATTCATTCTGAATCAATACATCCAACATTACATATACACGTTACAAACGACATATATATATACTGTACATCTAATGTTGTATAGATACTCTGCAATAATACATCCACCACATTTTATTCATACCACTGTCTATCTATATAAGAAATCAAGACCCCTGTGTGTGCGAGACAAGACAATTGGACAAATACACTACTTACTGGCTGCCACCGCACCAAATTATGTGTTTTTTTCCCCGGCGCCACCCAAATGTTCAATTCTCCACTGGGGTGTCAGGCTTCTGTTTATCAACCATTAACGTGTCCAAATGCCGCCCCGCTCTGGAATCAGTTTTATCGACTCTGTGGGCGCAAAAACCGGGCAAACATAGAGGCGTTTCATCACAACCCTCTACTCTTTTCATCGTACAATCAAAGAAAAGCATGCCAAAAAGATTAATCCATGAATTAAGTACCTCCGGCCTGATCGAACGCACGACCCCTCACTACATCTGAACGTCTCCGCGACAAAAACGTTCCCGAAAATCTTCGGGAACGATTTGTCATCACACCTAAAACTTTCTCGAAACAAAATTGTTCCCGCAAATTTTCGGGAACGCTTTGACACCCCTCTCCCCCAACCCATTCCAGCGCAACATCGGGAACGCCCACCGCGCACTTGGCCTGAGCAGTCACGTGATGTGCCGCGCCCGGCGGACCAAACACACCACCACGAACACACAAAACTTCTGGTTGCTTACAAAGCATCCACACACACAACAACCGCCCTCTGGTGTCTCCTCCTGCCTACCTCCCGTTCCCGCCCGCCCCCATGCGTCCCGCCGCCGCCGTCGCGTCCATGCGACGTGTTTGTTTGCGCACGTGTGGCACCACCCTCTCGGTTGCCAACCCCACGTCGCCACGACGCTCACACCACAACGACGACCCACTCCACCTGCCTGCCGCCGCTCCTCCCCGCCCCGCATCCTGCCCATCCACACTGCTACTCCGCCATCTAGCGCCGCCAGCGCCGCACGTCTCCAGCCCCTCCCCTCGCTCATCCATGCCACTGCGCCTCTCCGGCCCGCACTCGTCCAGCGCCGCCATGCCCTCCACCCGCCATTGCGCAACTACCACATTGTGCTCAGTAGCTTCCCTCAAGGTATGCCCTATTTTCTTTTCTATTGAGCTCCACACATGCTGACGCCTTTCTTAATTCCTTCTGCCAGCATTCTCAGACTCGAGCTTAGACCGTGCCTACGGTACGCGCACGTTACATGCCGCCATTACAGATGAGTGGGTTTATTCGACATAGAACCAATCCCGTTACTACACTCGCTCCCATCCCCATCCTTGGCCCTGCCTGCTTCCCCTCCCCCCTTTCTTCCCTCCATTTATCGTACATCTACTGATGCATCCTGCAGCTCTCTTCGTCTGCACACACACGCCCCCCCCTAGCGAGTCGAGATGAGGCCAGGCCTTGCAGCTGGCACTCCGCCCACCGTCCCACCCTCGCGCACCAATTCATCCTCGAAGCTAGAGTAACCACCGCCCTCTGTACTGCTCCTGACCTGGGCCCCATCCCCCGTCTGTCGCCGTCTCGAGTCCCTTCTACCTGCTTCGTAGACATCGTGCAACGCTGCGTACATCTCGGTGTCTCGGCGCAGACGCCTCATACAGCGCTCATCGCAGTATCCGCCGTAGCCCCAGCCCCATCGAACCCGTTGATGTCGACTATGCTCTCCCCGCACTCGACCGCTTCTACGCCCTTCTACGCCCTTCTCGTCGCTACACAACCGATGTGCACTACTATGTCGAATGCATACGCAATACCCCAACGGCCCCATCCCAACTTCCACCACCTCCGTATCGATGCTGCACACTGTCCCACACTTGCACCCCGCCTCCATCTCGACGACCGCGCCCTGCCATCGCCCATTCGCCGCGCTAGCGTGTCAATGCGTCTTCCCCAGTCCCCATAAACTCGTCCCTCACGCCCACCACCTTTCCTTCCCTGTCGCGCGCCGCCGTACACCCGCCTCCCTGCAACGTCGCATTCGCCTTGCACCCGATGGCTTTCCTCCACGAGGCTCACAGCTCTCGCCTTACATACGCGGGGACGCGGGGAAGGACTGCGGGGAGCGTTTTCGGTGCGTTCCATGTCCTCTGCTGCAGTCGCATTGGCTACATCGACGTTCGTATTACTTACTTTTTTCTCTATACCGTAATTTCATTAATTGGTTCCTTTTTTATACTAATATATGCACTTGCGTACATGAATACATCCTTTTCAGTTTCACTCCTTGTAAACCCAGAGCCGATAGTCATTCCTTCGAAAATGGCAGATCGGGCCATTGCAATATTTCCTTTTTGTGGTCACTTTCCTCTTTCAGTCATTCCCTTCGCATCGGATCGTCGCCTCTGGAAAGTCCGCACCTCTCTTTTCTGGGATCTCCAATGACTGACCTAACTCCATGTAGTAAGAAATTGGACCAATCTGTCCTATGTGATATGTTACATCGTCTTCGCACTGAACTGACTGAACTTCGACAGACTAGCCTCCCCATATTATTCGCACTGATCAATTCCTCGCTGGCCCCACCACCATTTCCACGTAAGGGAGGAAAATATCCGCGAATATATATCTATATCTGATCAAGGGGGGGTCGGCATTAAAATTTCGGATATAGGGTGGGAGGGGGGGGGGGGGGGGAGGGGGTCTCGAGGAGGGCTGAAAAAATCTTCTTGGCCAAGTTATCAAAAAAGGCCAGACAACTTCAAAAATGCATTTGGAATAGTTTGAAATTGTGTTGAATGGAAAAGAGAGGGCCCCATGTACCACCAAGCCAGATTGGGAAGTCAGATCACAAGGATCAGCATTACATTAATCGTCAAAGTGTTGCATTCCTGCTACGTCGTGGTGCTACACAGAGCTCCTTAGTATGCTATAGTACCTAAAAATCAGGATTTTCTGAAGGAGGAACAGGAGTTTGGTCGCTAAGTATACATGAAAGGCTGCGAACCACACTGGGTTACCTGGGTAAGCCAATCCACTGGCAGCGCATTGATCTTCCATCCACTGACCCAACGGCTCTGTAGTTTCACAATGTATACTTGGATTTAGAAGGTCCAGTGCCGAAGAACTGGGTGGGCTGGCAGTGGGATGTGTCCCATAGACGACCGTAGGCTGGTAGATGATCAGTAGATAGTGAGAGACGACAAAAGAATGACATCTCGTCTGATGGTGTAAGCTGGAAAGCACGGCCCGCCACCAGGGGTGGGAAACTCCTTCCCTTTATGGTAGGGGAGGGGGGAGGGGGTGTCAGCTTGAGGTCGAAAAAAACTTTTCGACCCTATATCCGATTTTCGAAAGCCGAACCCCCTTGTATCTGATGTTACATAGCGGCCTGCGGCGCCGGCTTGCCTCGAATCCTGCGTCGGACAAGGGGGGGTGGTCATTAAAATTTCGGATATGGGGTGGGAGGGGGGGGGGGGTCTCGAGGAGGGCTGAAAAAACTTCCTAGGCCAAGTTACTAAATAAGTCCAGAATGCTTCAAAAATGCATTTGGAGTAGTTTAACTTGTGTTGAATGGACAAGAGAGGGTTCTTCAACGGTCCCCATGTTCGATCAGACCACCAAGCCAAATTGGGAAGTCGGGTCACAAGGATCAGCATTACGTTAATCTTCAGCGCTACTTCAGCACCTCGCTCGCAATGGCAAAAGGAGGGAAGAGCAAAAAGAAACAGGTGCGCAGCACATGCGAAGACCTTTAATTTGTGTCAATTCATCCAAATGAGGGCATCAAGTAACTTACGACCCATCAGGCGTCATGCCAGGCTTCTGCTGAGCTGGTCAGGTTAATTTCCTAGACCTGAAGTGGCCTACACGGGCTTAAAAATTAATGCAGTAGCACCCATTGAATGGTGGAATATCACTGAAACGATGTCGACAATGTGCAGGCATGGCGTGAATTTCCTGGCCACATTAGCGAGGACGTACATGACCGGAAAGGACGGTCCGCCCCTAGGGGTGGGAAACTCCTTCCCTGTATGGAAGGAGAGGGAGGGAAGGGGGTCAGCTTGAGGTCGAAAAAACTTTTCGACCCGATATCCGAATTTCGAAAGCCGACCCCCTCTTGGCGTCGGATCCATACCTTTCCATAAATTAGATGTACGGACATAGGCATTTCAATTGATTGGACCCCCCTTCATTTACGTAGTCTGTCGTCCATTGATTGATACCAACCGGTGTTCGGAGTCTCTTTTTCACTCTTTAATGTATCTTTGGCTACTAAAACTGGCAGGCAGATACGAGACCAAGTTGACGGAGTCTTAGATCAACTAACATTCCCTCAGTGAGGCGCCACCAATGATACAGGTGACGGTGGATACACCGGCGACCGCTGAGTGCCACAACCCTATCCTTTCGACGTAGGGTTCTACTACACAATGGAGATGCGGTGATCGAGACCGCCTATCGCATTGCCTCTGCCTCAATCATCGGTCCCGCTGCTTTGGAGGATGGAAGCGGTGGGTATTGTTAGCTCATTTCGTACGCACCTTCTTCCTGTGCTCATTCTTGCATTCATTCTCGTGTGTAGATTGTGAATGTCTCTGTGGCCTCAACCCACACCGTGAGCCGCGCGCTCGTTCACTGAGGCGGATCGGCCAGGTGCTGAGCGCGTCCCGGTGCGTGTTTGCGTACCTAATATATCTTATTCGTCGTACCCTTTGACTTCTACCAGCTATTCCTGCTTGTCTGGCCGTAATTTCAGAACAACCATGCGCACCTTTATCATGCGAGCATCACCGCGTTTGGCTCGTGTCAACTGTCGAGGTTTGGCCCCCGAATCTTGACCGGCACTGCGTGAGCTCCTCCTACACAATCAGCAATGTGCGTGTGCACCACATCGTGTTGGCTGTTCCAGTTGGACTACACGATGCGGGCGGAGCTTGGCACTGATACATACCTCGTGAGTTGACACGCACTCTCCTGCCCGAACCAGGACGATATCATCTGTGCGTCCGAGGACGTTCTCGCGCTGCAGGGTTCAGATGCGTTGGTATGCGTATGATTCTGCCGCTGAACCACGCTACAAGCTGCATCGCCCTTTCAGATGGAAGGAGATACAAGTTGATCCTGCAAGACTACCATCCGCCTACGGAAACCTCCTTTGTTTACGTTTGCCTGCATCGTGCAAAATGATCTTTATTTTTACTTTCTGCTGCACACATGGCACCTGTAGCTTTCTTTCTCCCAGGAATTCCCTGGAGAATGCATGAGCATTAAGTCGCAGTTCACTTGAGATGTGATGCGCATCGAAGTCAGCACTTTGTATTAATCTTATTACGATTAACTCTATCTCACCCTCTTGATTCTCCCAGGAATTCCCGGGGCAATCCTCCAGTGCGAATCGGCCATCTCGTTTCAGTTATATACAGGAGTTAAAGGCCACCAGTATTTTATGCCGATCTTCAATAAAAGCCGTAGACCCCCCGGGAATTCCCTGGGAAAAAAAAATGTACCAGTTATCATTTATGTACGGGTATATACCAAGGGCGGCACATACATACATTCGAACCCCCGGCACATTCAACTCACCGGCAGCACATTGAGTAAATGTGTCGCGCACGAACGCAAGGGCGGCACATTCCATTTCGGGAATGTGCCGGGCTTGGCACCGACAACTCTGGGAAAAGACACGTGTCCGCACCCCGCTCTTTTCCTCCTCCCACCACCAACCCACCACCACCTCTCACTCCAACCAGCCCACCCACACGTCAAAAGCGCGTCAAAATACCCACCGATGGCACCAACAACTCGAAGCATCGCGCCACCGACCAACTCTTCATTGACAGGGTCTCTGCACGTGGGTTGATTGACTTCCACACCTATGTACGTCGCGCAATGGCCCGCCTCATCGCAACCCAACCTCCTGGATAAATGTATACACCAGGTTTTTCGTATCAAATTCAGAACTCCGCCTCCTTGCCGGTGGCCTGGCCGTTCGAAATAGCAGATTTAAATTGTAAGCATTCGCACGGCGACGGTATGTGTTTTCATTCCTCACCACACTCAAATTTGTGCATTTGACAGCACCATTGAACCTCGAAGGCACAATATTATTTGGTGATGCTGGCCCTGATCGCGAGCGGTCAACAGGACGAGAAACGCGGAATTCACCTCTCTCAGTCAATGATTAGCAAGGCAGCGAGAACAGAAATATGGTGTGTCGTCTTTTGTGATACATTCCTTCCAATTCTCACGCCGCTCGAGGGATAGATAGGGTTACGCCGCTGGTATAAATTTCAATGCATTTGGCTGTTTCCAGCCAATCGCGATTGTCGTTAAATACCCGATCACAAGAATTAATAGCCAGTAAAGATTCATTCGGTGCGAACGTGGTTTACTCTGAAAAGCTTCCTTCCGAAGCGTCTTCCACTCCTCCAGCAAACGCTATCCATCCCGTCAGCGAGACCTCGGGATTTTATCAGGAGAACTGGCATTCTCCAAGCCAAGCGAGGCATTGCCTCTATTTGCTCTACTTTAGAGTTGAATCTGATCGATGTCTGCACGACATTCCCATGTTTAAACTTCTAGCTTATACCCACATTGGCTGATTTGTGATACCGGCACACAAGTAATTTGATTAGTAGGTATTCATGTAATGGAATTCTAATCCATGCCCTTAACACGAGTGGTGGCTTAGACGACTCAGGAATGACTCAGGAATTAATAAACAGTTTGGATCAAGCCTCAGATGTCGGAGTAAAGGGAACACATGTCTTGTTCCAATCTCAACAGTGGTGACAATTATCAGGCAGGTTGCGCAGCAGCCACCGAGCCACGTGGTGGCTGATTTACTGTGCGCAAATGGTGGCTGGTGGCTCCAATGGCTCAATTCATGAGACATTTCTTTGGTTCAGTTGACTCATTTCGGGGTCCTACTGAGCATCTGCAAGCACCTGGTCACTCCATGCCTGCAGCTGGCTGAAGAAAGGCAAAGAAATTCCCATTTGAGCGGAAATTACCCTGGGAGAATGTTCAGAGTGGTTGCCAAGGCAGAAATGCATAGTTACCCATATTACTTTGCCTTTCAGAGTCATTTGTTACCTGGGGTTCAAAATTCTACCGAGCCACCAGCCACCATTTGCGCACGGCAAATCAGCCACCATGTGGCTCGGTGGCTGCTGCGCAACCTGTCTATCAACTCCAGACGTTTACCACTGCTCAATACCGTGAGATTCCAGTTTTAATCACGTTTTTGTCTATCATGTTTCTGCCTTTGCCTATTTATCTATCACATTTCTGCCTTGGCGCCGTTGTAGCATGATAGTAAAGTGGCAGTGCAACTCACCTCCATAGGAGGATCAATTCTCAACTGACGGCACGAATGTGCCCAAAATGTGCCGTGGTTGAACGGACACAGCGGCCAACACAATGTGCCGGCCATGCGCTCAAGGGCGGCACATTCGGGGAATGTGCCGGCTGTGGCCCCGAATGTGCCGCCCGTAAGCTGAATGTGCCGGGGGTTCGAATGTATGTAGGTGCCGGCCTTGGTCTATCCCGTTTATGTACGCATGCAACCTGTTGACGCCGTGCCTACACCGCCCTGGTACTATAATAGGATTCCGCACAAATTCAGCAAGCCAGCTTGACTCTGATTATCATAAATTTATGTTCTGCAACACAGCCGTTCCCGCAAGTTTCAATACAAAAAAAATTCTTCCCCAAGATGGGAACGTTTTGTCATCCCAAAAAATTTCTCCCCCTTCAAATTGTCTTCCGCAACTCCGTTCCCGCAAACTTCGGGGAACGATCCTTCTGTCCTAAAAGCTCACCCAATACGCCTGAAGCTCCGACGACGCCGCCAAAACGCTGCCACCGCCACAACGCTGCAGCCGCCACACTTGTTTGGCCCTGCGTGGCACCGTTGTCCCGCGGCGATCAACGTCCACGTCGCCCCTTGTCTCCCACCACGCCGCTCGCCTTGACGCTCGATCCACCGCCCTCCTTTCTCCTCACCCCAATCTACGACGAACAACGCTTGAATCCCTCCCCATCTCAAACTCACGAAGAATGGCCCCAGTCTTCCCCACGGATGCCTATCGTCGCTTCATCATCGCAGCTCTCGTACCTACCGCGTTGTATCCAACTCGTCCACACTCTTTTCTGATCTTACGCCCCTACCCCGTACATTGATACTTGTCCTAATATTCAAGTGCATGCGCTTTCTACGGTGATGCTAATATCTATCCACCGGCTGCCCCGCTCATCCACGCGTTGCTGCAATGCGTGCGCTCCGGCCTAGGCATGCTTGTATCTTTGGCTCCCGCTCTGTATCTCCCCTGTGCGATGAGTCTAATTTTGTCGGACCGGTACTAAGGCATCCTGGTGTGTCGTCGTCTTATTTCTTGCATTTCCGCATTTCGTACTGCGTTCATTCTCCTTCCTACCTCCTCACCTCCCTCCCCCTTGCATTACATCGACTCATTGGTCGTTTCACCCGTACCCGCACCTCGTTCATCCCGTCTACGCCTTCAAAATGACCGCAACCCGCGTCTCAGGTTCGAGCGACGTTCCACACCACGCCGTACCGCATTCCACTGCGTTCTACGTCACAAATACTCCCGCACTCTCTCCCTCTCGCTCTTCACGCAGTGCTCCCACCCCGTACCTCTCCCCACTCTTTCCGGATCCTTCCCTCCCATTATCTCTCCCCCTCCCTGAGTGTCCGATGACAGTCAAGGTTGACCATGCCGTCTCATTTGAGGCCGTTACGCTACTTTGACTCTCTGAGCACTCGGAGGAGCATACCATGAACTGCTCCTCCCTCGTCCTTCCCCATCCGCATTCCCCCACCTCACAACTTCCGCGGCACGCAACCCAAATGTACAGAATCCAATACTACCATAGTTTGTTAGTTTGTTGACTCGTATAAACCTCGAACCTCCCCATGTTCTATGCGTGGCGGTAACTCTCGCAAAACAGAAAATCAAGACACTGTGGAAACGCGAACGCGAACGCGTTGATGAGTTCCAGCTGTCTTCTGCATGCTGCATGATTCTGGCTCATGTACGATGCGCAGCGTCCTCGCGTATAGCTAAGACGTAGGTCCAACTGAATTATTTTCGTTTCAACTTGATCAAAATCTTTGACGTTTAGTTGTAGGGGTGCTGCAGCACCATCCTGACAAGCGAGAGCGTGTACAGTATGATTTTACGACCCTGTGTCCATTCTTTCGCACCGAGGACGACCGCGTCGTCGCGCATCCATGGAACAAGTCATTCGGTCACATATTTGACGGTGCGTATACTCCATTTTCACCGCTATATTGGGCCTCACCACCTTTTTTGGTACGTAGGGGAATTCTACCCATATGATCCCCCGGATGGCCCCCCCCCCATCCGTTACCCCTCTGGGCCAAGCACTTGAGCCCAGGTGTCCAAATCGGGTTAGGTACCGAGTCATTTCGGAGCAGAAGCACCAGAATGACTCACTGCCCAGAAAAGTTAAAACCTTCCAACATAAAATGAGTCACTGGTGGCTTCGCTGGCTCTCTGAACGTCCCACTGCATGAGTCCGGCACATCCCTTGGAGTGGGTTCCAACCAGTGAAAGTAGGGGCCACTTATGTTCCCACTGTAGTAATCTGACCTAGTGTTCGGGTGACGGTGACCCCCCAATTTTATTTAGACGTTCCAAAAACCCATAATTCAAAAGGATGTTCATTGCCCATCTCAGTGAGACAAAATTCGAAGAATTGTGAACACTGACTTGGTCAGATTACAACAGTGTCAAAGCACTCGGGTATTTGCACCGTTATCCTTTCTGCAGCCAGCCAGACTGATGGCATCACATTTCCATTTGATGCTATTGTACACTGCCACTGGGCCGGCACAGCCTTGATGACTCACGGTAAATGCCGCTGGAGTTTTAGGACTCAAATAATGTTACACCCGACAGGACTTTGTCTCTTACCTGGGGTTCCAATTTTACCGCATAAAGATGGATAGGAATTGCTCAAACAGTTTACATTTGGAGGTATCGTGGATGGTATACTTTCACCAAAGAACAGCAGGCATAAATCAGACTGGATACCAAGTTGGTGTGTAGAACAGGGTTCACAGATGTATGCAGACATACTAGGTTCAGTGGAATTGAACCACTTGGCTTTCTGGCGCTTCTTCCAATCCGCAGCCAGACTGATGGCATCACATTTCCATTTGATGCTATTGTACACTGCCACTGAGCCAGAACAAACTTTCTGACTCGCGGTAAATGCCGCTGGACTTTTAAGACTGCCACTATCAACAGTTTTTGAAATCTGAGCAATTTGTCTTTTACCTTGGGTTCTGATTTTACTTCATAAAGATGGATAGGAATTCAAACCTTATGACTACTGGCGAATGCCGCTGGAGTTGTAGGACTGCCAGTTCCTCCGGCATTTCACCCAAAGGCATTCAAAGCAATCTGTGGCAGCACAGGAATGAGTGTTTTTCCTCGTTCCAATTCATGCAAACCGTCAGAGGGACAGACAGCGTAAGCATGAAATTTTGTATCATCATTTTGCCATCATTTGCCATTCCATGATCGTCCCGTCCATTATGGGGGCTCCAAGACAACTAAGCAATTTTCATGATGCTACTATACATTGTAGAGGTGCTCATCAGTTAATGCAACTCTCACCAAATGGCCCGAAGCCCTGCAATACCCATAAATTGGCGAAAATCAGGAAGTTTGTCAACATTTGGCAGCAATACATATCCCTGGCATACATAATTCTACATATTTCCATGTCCATATCTCTGCAGAGCCTCCTAACTTTCACTTTGAGCCAAAGGAATCAGAAATCCATCCAGTTTTGGATGAGAAATATTTGTTTGTCAGAGTTGCACATTTCTCTGGAACAGCAGTGCAACACAGTATACTTTAAAAATTGTTGAAAGTTATCTGGGTCCAATGGAACCCATTTGATTTTTCCAAAGCTTTCATTGGCAGCCCAGGTACTATTCCTCATCGCATCAGCCTGGATGATCTCGGATTAACAAAGATGATCGACCCATGATCAACTGCAGCAGATGACCGAAACAGATGTATTCTTGAGCGGTGAGGCACAGATTCAGCACTGCAATGGTCCAGTGTTAGCTGCGCATAGGACCCTCTTCTGAATTCCCCACACTGAGTCCTGAAATACAAGGTCTATGAAAGCCGAGAACTCCGTATGCTGATCGATCATTGATTGATCTGCAGGATCAATCTGTTCTATTTTTTGAGTGAGGTCACTGATTGGCTGTGTTTCCCTGGGTGCCCAGTTCACAGCCAGTTCATGATGTCATTGGTGACCAGTCAGTTGTTGGATACAAGTCGACGTATTTATGGCATATTGGTCAAGTCTCCATGGCCAAGCTTTACTGGCTCTGATTTGCATGTCAATTATCACTACAGAAACTCGACTGATGAGTCCTATTCGGCTGGTTCTGGAAAACTAACCCTATGGGACTATTATTTGAGAGCGAGTGTGCAAATCAGAACCAAGTATATTAACTCTGGGTATTCTGACTCTGTGATTGGCTTCTGCGACCAAAATTGTACAGGATGCGTAAGCCTAAAAATTGGGAACAGAAACTGTAGTGACATCAAAATAACTCCATTCACAGAGACAGTTTTATGAGACACCACACTCTCTCTCCCCCTCCCCATCCTACAGCACGCATGTGATCCACCCAGAATTCGATGGCACTCTGCTCACCAGGGGACTACATTGTATGGCCCCTAATCCAGACTCTCCTCCATATCCCTTGATCCTCAGCAACGTTCAGTCGATGCACGCGGCAACAAAACCGGCTTTGCTCTTTCTGGCAGCGCGCGGGACATGGTGCTGTCCCTGGCATGCTTCTGGCTTTGGTGGATTACCAGTACCTACCCTTGTCTCCATATTTTTTTCATTTTGGTGTGTTAATTACTTCTCTGCATGCACCCGTACATGTATTGATCCCGACATCCATTCAATAACATACTTCTTGAAAGCCTCCTCACACGACATCCAAATGGACCGAGTTTCGCCAGCTGCACAAATTTGCCGAATACTAAATGGTGTGCGATAACATTTGTCCCCTGCCTCCCCTGCCTCAAATCTCTGCCTATTCTTCTCATACCTAAGAGACACAGATTGCCTATTCCACGGCTGCCAAGATCTTGCAGCTTGGCACAAAGGCATACATCACGCAGCTCATCTAACCACCAACACCTCTCTCTCTCAGACTTGCACAAATGCACAGCCCTTGTCAGCTACCATTCCCTATTGTTCTCCTCAGGTCCTGGATCCTTGTTCTCCTCAGCCAAAATTGAGCATATTTTCTCCCGGGAATCACAGGCAAAAGGCTGTTCGTAAGGCGCCCATTCTGTTCAAGTCACCAAAATTCCACATCTCACAACTCTGATTTATGCCTGCTGTTCGTCGGTGAAAGTATACCATCCCTGATACCTCCAAATGTAAACTGTTTAAGCAATTCCTATCCATCTTATGAAGTAAAATTGGACTCCATCACTAATTGCGAATGAATTAGCCCAAATTATCTAGCATAGTTTCATCCAAATCCGCGAAGAAATAACCGAGATCTGGGGAATTCTTTGAAAAACATCCCAAACAGGAAATTTTCATTCGCGCCTTCGGTACTGCAATTAGCTGTAAGCAATTCCTATCCATCTTATGAAGTAAAATTGGAACACTAGGTAAGACAAATTCCTGTCGGGTGTAACATTATTTGAGTCCTAAAACTCCAGCGGCATTTACCGTGAGTCATCAAGGCTGTGCCGGCCCAGTGGCAGTGTACAATAGCATCAAATGGAAATGTGATGCCATCAGTCTGGCTGGCTGCAGAAAGGATAACGGTGCAAATACCCGAGTGCTTTGACACTGTTGTAATCTGACCAAGTCAGTGTTCACAATTCTTCGAATTTTGTCTCACTGAGATGGGCAATGAACATCCTTTTGAATTATGGGTTTTTGGAACGTCTAAATAAAATTGGGGGGTCACCGTCACCCGAACACTAGGTCAGATTACTACAGTGGGAACATAAGTGGCCCCTACTTTCACTGGTTGGAACCCACTCCAAGGGATGTGCCGGACTCATGCAGTGGGACGTTCAGAGAGCCAGCGAAGCCACCAGTGACTCATTTTATGTTGGAAGGTTTTAACTTTTCTGGGCAGTGAGTCATTCTGGTGCTTCTGCTCCGAAATGACTCGGTACCTAACCCGATTTGGACACCTGGGCTCAAGTGCTTGGCCCAGAGGGGTAACAGATGGGGGGCCATCTGGGGGATCATATGGGTAGGGCACTGGCGACCGTGGCGTGGTGGGGAGTCGGCAGTTAACGAGGCGCGGACAACAACTCTGGCATACTGCAACGATTTTGTTTTGCGCGCTACGGAGTCGAAACCAGTGGCCAGCAAAGTGTTATATCCGTTTATTGCCGATAACCTCGCAGACCACTTAGGCCCATGCGTAACCCAAACATTATACATGTGAACAGAGCGTTGTATGCATACTAATATCATGAATACAACTAAACCAAATAAAATGAAATGTATTAACCATGCATACTGCCATGCACTACATCCACATATACACCATGCCAAATACCATGAATACCACAATGGCAGTTTGGCAAACAGATATGCCAACAATCACCTTGAAACACAGATCATATATACATCACATTTCTGCGGTAGACCCCTCATCAGGAGAGGCTGTCAAAACAGTTTGCATCACCTCAGCCACTTCCTCTCCTTCTGCCTCCTCCCCAGCATCATCTTCCCATTCATCATCAGAATAAGGGGTGATTGCCATAGCTTCCATCTCCTTTGCTAACTCAATAGCTTCCCTTTCTGCAGTGTCTCTACCAGAGTCCTGAATCCCAACCATGTCCTCACTTGCCACTTTGAAAGACTGAATGTGCATGCCTGGAACAAGAGTTCCTGTAAACCGTGCACGAACTTTCTGTTCAGCGTGCGACTCCCACCACACGCAGTACTGTCAATCCCTGCAAAATGTTTCCTCAGCACCACCCGAGCCCCGGGCGGCCAGTTGATGCGCTGTAAAGAGACACTAGACAACTTGTGCAAAAGCGGCATGCAGCTTTTTACAAATTAGTCAAATTCCGACACCTCAATGCTATTACACAGTCGTAATGGCCTTTAGAGGAAAAAAAAAAAGCTACATGCCGCTTTTTGCACAATCAAAAAGCGGCATGCAGCTTGGGCTCAAGCTCTCTACGCCATAGACGAGGGGCGCCGTCGACCTCGCTCATTCTACCTCCATCCATTCTCCGTGCTAACGCCGCCACCGCCCGCAGACGATGACACCCTCTTCTTCTTCAACTTGACACCCTCTCCGCCGTCTTCGGGCTGCCTGAGAAGCCGATGGAGGTGACGATCCCCACCAACCTGCACATCACCACCATGTCGCGGTACAACAGCGAGTTCCCTTTCGCCGTGGCGTTCCCGCCGCAGGCCATGACAAACGTGCTGGCGGAGTGGCTTGCGGCGCAGGGGTCGACGCAGGCGCATATCGCTGGTATCTCCGCTTCACGTCCTTTCTTGTAGCGCTTGTTGATCTAGATGGGTAGAGACGGAGAAATACGCGCATGTGACGTTCTTCTTCAACGCGGTGTCGAGGCGGAGTTCAAGGACGAGGAGCGGCATATGGTCCCTTCGCCCGCCCAAGGTGCGTTTCTTCCCTTTTCTTCCCTGATTTTCGGACTAATGGAGATTTTATCCGCATAGCGTCCAGGCCGTCGCCGACACGGTCGCCAAGGTCGTGGAGAGCAACAAGCACGACTTTGTCATGTGCAACTTCGCCCTGCCCGACATGGTGTGTTTCGCTCTTCTCTTCCTCTGCCCTTCTTCCTCATTTCATTCAAGCCCCGCACCCCGCAGGTCGGCCACAAAGGCAACTACGACTCGGCAGTCAAAGCCATACCGCCACCAACGCCGCCGTGGGCACGATCTACGCCGCGTGCCAGGGCGCGGGTACGTCCTCCTCATGATGGCGACCACGGGAATGCGGAGCAGCTGCTCAACGCCGAGACGGGCGCCCGCACACGGCGCACACGTGCAATCCGGTGCCGTTTATACTTGCGGCGCCGCCGGCGAGTAAGGGGAAGTATGGGTTGAAAGAGGATGAGGAGAAGACGTATGGCAACGAAGGGGCGGAGGAGAGGAGGAGAATGGGGCGCTGTGTGATGTGGCGCCGACGGTGTTGGATCTTATGGGTTGCCGAAGCCGGAGGGTGCGTGT